>CAADRB010000019.1:2279179-2289625 GCA_900708905.1 Hymenolepis diminuta
GTTTGAAGCCAACCTCTGGAACTGACTATTTATACATGTAGAGCTGTCAGTTTTTCTAGGTAAGTTAACTCAACTCAGTTCTATTTAACCGGCTCAGCTCTCGCTTTAAACTTTACGTGCTTAAAGTTTATTCTATCATAGAAGAAATAAGTTAGCCCCGCACAAGTTCTGTCATTGCAACATTGCCCAAATGACGTGTCTAAATAAAAAAGAAAGGAAAGATCAGTCTGTAGAAAAATAAAAAAATTAAAATAGAGTGATTTAGATAGTATTCGCAACCTCCTAGATTTTTGTGAACATCAAACAACAGTGAGTTCAAAAAATAGCTCTATTTCCAAGTTAAATATTTTAATAATCAATTTTGCAGCTTATACTTATAATGGAGTATTATTTAGAAATTTAAATGTACATAAGCATTCGTCTGTACTTTTCTAAATCGCTCGAGAATCTAAAGTAGAGCTGATGACCTGGAGTTTTACATGATGGTTCTTATATTGATACGAGTATATACATTGCAATGATCTATCATCATTTTGCATTTTTATTTGAATTGATTTTTGAACTGATAACTTGGCGGGTTCTGGAACGGTCAAACGTCTAGAGATCTTTTTACGGGTTAATTTTTAATCACTCTACACTTGATTATCACCTCCTACTCAGGGAGGTAGGTGAGTAGGTGATAACTACTCAGTTATCAACATTTCTTTATTAAGAACCTCCTAACTCAGTATCCTTTCGATATAAAAATTAACATTAGTCTTTTCATGGCTTCGAAGTTGGTCAGGCTCAATACCATAGACCAGATAGCTAAATAGACTCATCTTTTTCACAAAACATTTGGACTTCTTAATGATTCATGATACATGCATTCTTATCATAATATATACGATGCGGTGAGATTAGCCATTACCTTCATTTTAACATTCGTTAAAATCCATGTAAAAGGATGTTTATTTTTCCAAATTAGCTGATGTCGATTAAAGAAATATTGTGATAAATTATGAAAGATTTATGAAGATATGCATTATATGAAGTATGAAGGTGCCAAAATCTTAGCAGTTGAATAGAGAAAACAAAACATTTATCTAATCACATAAAATATATAATTAAATTTACAAATAAATATAATAAAAAATGAAAAACTCGAAGTCTTTTGTTAATACTGTCGATAAATGGGAGATATCAAACTTGTATATTCCCACATTTTTAGAATACTTTATTTTATTTTCGATTATCAGAATAGTGTCTTTATCTTGTCAACTTTTATTCTAATAATATAAATTACCTTAGATGTTCTTCCCCTTAAAGTTTTTTTAAATTAGACAAATTATTTACTCATTAATTAATAAGCGAGCTTATAAGAATAAATTAATTCCGAACATAGGGAAAAAAACGGAACTTTTCGCTCTTTCCAGGGGATGAGGTATGATCAGAAGACAAGCTAAAGGTTTAACTTAAATAGTTTTCTCTTCTCGTGGTCTGTGATCAGGAGATATACAAACCTAAGTGTAATTATTCAGTATGCTAACTGTGGAAATTTGGTAGACATCCTTCAAGAAGCAATTAAGAGGCCTTCAAATGTTTTGCAGAAAAATTTAAGAGCATACTGTTGTCAAACAGCTCTTTGCAGTCATAAGCAAAAATTCATTTGAAATGTCTCTTTCGTATGACATTTGAAAGTTTGTCATCTTCTAGTCATTTTATTCTCACTTTAATATACTGTAAGTCTAAAAGGATTAAACAACGCTCGATCAAGGAGAGATTAATGAATTTAGTCCTTAGTCCTTAAAGTGTGACACAGAATTTTGGAGAACTTTAAAATTATGGATGTCTTCTCAATTTACATCCGTATATCGAAATCTTTTTAATATTTCTACGTTTCATTATTATTGATTCTCCAATATTTTCAACTCCGCTGTGTTGAAATTTAACCATTCAGTTCAATCGTAAAACCATGAGTGTGAGTGTAAATGTGGAATCCTAAGTTTAAAAGATTGCGACATTGCACTGGGAATCCAATTTACCATCTAAAACCAAACTCAGTTAGAACATGTCCCTCATGATACTCAGACTTTATTCTCTATTTCTATTCAACTCCATCTCCTTCGCCCGTATTGGACCGCTTACTGTGCCCATTTGTGGACTCTTTTCCATGATTACGAGTTGTATTTTTGAGTTTTTCCAGTTATTATTGACAAATAATAAGAATCATTATACGATTGCATTTCTGTTGCAGCTGTTTGTGCAACTCAATATTTCCAGTTTTTATTTATGCAATGCTGTATTGAAAAATTTGATGTCCAATAAAATTTTCATCACTTTGCAAACCAAGTGCTGTTCAGTAAAAATCAATTTTGAAATATCCAGAGTCAACCCCAAATTTAAAATATGCTTTCTGATATTCACTTTTAAATGTTTAGAAATTGGGCATTTGAATATAACCGAAAAGCCTGCTTACCTTATCGAACCGTCCATTTCCTGGTACCAAGTCACCAAAACCAATGGTGGATATAGTGATGACAGCAAAGTAGGCACCATCAATGGGTGACCAGTCGACTTCCCAAATACGGAAGAGGAAGGCACCAATTGCAACGTAGGCAACGATGACAAGCATGACAATCGTGATGGGAATTCCAGCGTCTTCAGTGTCTTGAAACTCTCGATAAATTTCTCGAATTTCGTCGTCTTCGTCCGATTCATCGTCTATTACGACTGAAGCCATCTATTTAAGAGCTTTATTTTTATTAAAAACATTTTTTTCAAATGTTCTAAATAAATCGGAGATCATGTACGACAGGATGCAAATTTCTCTATCTTCGTATGAACTCAAGAACGCAAATATTTAAATAATGCTTTTTATCGAGCCTGAATGTATCTAATGTCAATTAAGTGAGTGAGTAAGCATCTTCAAAAAGTCTACCATATCACTAACTTGTGAAATCCAAAGTAAGCACACGTACTTCGGCAGCTATTAAGAAAGATATAAAGTTGATGGCGCTAGTTATAATTGCCATCCCAATGTAAAAAAGAATCCAGCACAGGGCTGCAAACGTAATAAAATGTGAAATTTAATTTGAGTAGAAATTGATGCGGAATATTAGATAAAATATTTTTTACATAAACATAAACAGAAGGAAATGAAAGGTAAATTCATAAACCATAAGTAAATCGATTTTGAAATATCTGTAAAAAAGAAGTTTTTTTCTCTCATTTTTCTGCCTATGTATTATCGCCTCATAGATTGCTATCAGAGAACTAGAATATTTTTTAAACTTTGACTTTCTGTCGATACTGTTTTTCATTCTTAGCATAATAATATTAAAATTACAAGAAAAGTCAAATAATAACGTGGTGAGATTAATTGGGATTATAATGTCAATCCATCTATCTTTTGCATCTTATCTGAACCTGAAAATTAATGAAAATGTTGGAGGTCTTGCAAAAAAGACTATTAATGACGAATATAAAGTGAACTAATAATTATCAGTGTGATTTTCGAAGGTACAACTCTGCCATCCGGTCTGTCATTCAAAAAGTGAAACTTGTACATTTCCGCTCGTCGGAATTCTAAGCACATAAGCATGGAAAAATCCAAATAAACAATTTATTTTCTGACTGCTATTTGATTTTCGCATTAGTGATGACACAATTAGATCTCATTAATTAAGAATTATATGTAATTAATAAGTGATTAAGTTGTCAAATAATAAAATTGATTTCCAGTAATAATATTTCGCCGAAAATGGAGAGGTTAATAAAGGACTTTTTCAGACTATATATTTCGCAATTGCAAATTAATCTAAAGTTGGAAATATAACGTGAAGGTCAAGTTTTCTTAATACAAACCCAAAATTTCGCTAAATTATCTGAATTCCAACATTTGACATTGTATATTTACGGAAAAAATCTTTCCAAGTGTTAACAGCACTTGATTATGTAGAGTGAATGTATTTTTTGGAGAAGTTTGTATGAGAAACCCACATTCCACTACCAGCCAGAATTAACTACTGCGATTGGTCACCTACACTAATGAATGCGGACAGATGGGTACTGGTCTCGCGACATCTGACGTTGCAGACGTGCACGTTAAGCATTACTAAATAATGGTAATTACATTGATATAAATCAGTCAATTATCATCGCAGAATAATTTTTCAAAATAGCTAACCTTTGGAGGTGGTATCGGTTCTCCACTTAATTTTGCCTTCATTTCCATATGACGACGCAAATCCTCTTGGAGACGCCTAAGTCGGAGTAGGCGTTTGTTTCGACGTCGAATCTTAATGTCACGGAAACACCGACAACAGCAAAGGTTCATGTAGATGAAACGGAATAGGTAGGCCAGCATTTGACCGATGCTGCCCAGGCAGATAAGAATCAGAGGAATTCCCGGAATGCAGTAGAACATGCATACTAGACGACCCCACTGAGTTGTTGGTGTAACGTGACCATAACCTAATCAAAATCACAAACTGGTGTTTTGTGAGTAAAATTAACTATAAATACGGTTATTATTTTAACAAAGTTAATGTAGGTGTCAAATTATAGAAGTATAAATGAAGCCTCTTTAATAATCCTGTAGCAAATTTGCTACAGCTGCGTAACTAACTGCGTAATCGGGAAGAATTCGAAGACAAATAACTTTCACATGATCACTCTTGAAATAATACCATAATTATAAATTTATTTATCAAAACTTAAAGTTACTGTTTGATTGTGTTTGTGAATACGGCATTCAAAGGGAAGTGTGGAGCTCACAATGCTACCAAGGCCGATCAAGGGAATCTCACATTCACTAGAACGTTCTGGAAAGTGCGGTGTGTAACCGGTCTCGTAGGGAACAACCGTGGATGGGCGTGCAGAAGCCTTCCCAGCCAATCAGCAATCAATATCCCTGCAGCGTATCCTTGATTGTATTTAATGACTAAACTTTTGGTAGCGCGCCATAGTGAGCAATAGACTCTCTCCACTCATTGCCTTCTTTGTTCTCGCTACTTTGGACATAAACAAGCTGATTTTGGGGCAAATTTATGCTAGAGGACGCTGCTAGAGGTTAGTTGTTATGTGTTAGCAATTAGTTGAACTCCTAAGAAGATCAGTGATTTCAGCAAACAGGCTTCTTTGTGCAGCATCCGCTACAGAAGAGAAAACTGTGTGGATAACTAAACTACCCCAAATAATTTGCGATTCGAGCTATTTTTAGAAAATATGCGGACTGATTTTAAAAAATGTGCTATTTTGATTTAAAATCGAATCACTTATAGTTTTACAATATTTGTGTCTCTTACCAAGTAGTTCATAAAATTAATTCAAGTAAGTGACCAGGTATCAAAAATAATTAACTAGAAACCAATATATTTTCTACACATCATTGTCTATTCGTCTTATTTTGTTTATTTGTCTTTTACTTGGAGGTGAATGTAACCAAAGCAATATTCTAAAATTCTACTATTAGGATTTAGACACACTGAAGAGAAATTAACTTCATAATCCCGATGTGATTAATCTGATAGACGAATTTCTACACTTTTCTGAAATCTTCATCTATGTCACGGTATTGTTCAAAGTTGTTGACCCTGCTGTAACCCCAAGCTCTCTGCGGATAAAAATTACGATCGTTGACTGTTGTCGCTGTTTTTATTTGTTAGCTGCCAGCCGTTAGTTATTACTCAAACTCCAACACCCTCTTTGAATTGCGTCGATCAGTAATTAATTTAAATTAGGTCTTAATGACATCAGCGCAGAAATGCATTTAACCTTCTTTTAAACTTAATATAAATTTCATTTCTTCGCTCGTTTCAGTTTGTACTAACTATTCAAAATGAAGATTTAAAATGAACCCTATTCTAAGAATATGATTTGGTAGTGAGATCTTGATCATTATGACATTAATGAAAAATGCTGACTAAGTGATGTACCACAATGATGTTATAATGATGATGAAGGATGTTAAATGATTCTTGCGAACTTATTACAAAGAACCCGTAATTCTCGTAAGGAAAAATCTTAAATAAAACGGAATCAGATAAACTTCTTACGAACAAACAACTTATTCCTTATGTTGAAACAATTACCTATTAACTTACAGTTTCAGACAAATATTTACAAATGAAAATAAGTGATATGCAGTTTTTAATCTTCGAATACTTTTTTATTTCTTTAAATAATGATATTAAATTCATTTGGATTTTAATACTGGATGAATTTCGTCATTTAAATTAGTTTTTTGGGGTTTATTACGTCAAACATTTGTTAAAGAGTACAGTTTAGGACTTAGGCTTCATTGTTGCAATTATTTTCTATTATTCAGAAATTAATCTAAATATAGTAAATTGAATGAACTTTTGGTATTTTTTCCCACCATTAGTAACTAAAACGAAATTGATGTAGAATTTAGAACAAAGAATATGAAAGCGTATGTGAAATATCCACAAACAAGGTGAACAAATAACGGACCAAAATAAATCTATATATTCTTAGTTTTGGTTAACTCACCAACGGTAGTGACTATCGTAGCGCAGAAATACAAAGCACTGACCCAGTTCCACCTTGATCCGAAAGGTTCAGAAATCTTAGAGCAGTTTCTACTTGGAGGAAAGTCAAGAGCAAACAGCGTCTCCGCAAAATCAATCAGTGCACTCTCCAGCTGACTAGCCACGATTTCCTTTGACAGTCCCGAATCCACAATTCCAATTGCTCGTGCCATCGACGTATTCAACTTATCCCGATATCTAGCATAGGTGGCATAACAAGCCTCTAGTTCATTCCCCCTTTCAAGATACTGGAACATCCAAGCTCCGGCAACGAGATAAAGACATAGAAGGACCAGAGTACCCACCGAAGATGTCAAAACTTTGATGGTCTTTTGACAACATCGAGTGATATCACGAGAGTAATTATCTTCCACAGTTCTGTCGATAGGTTTTCCATCAGCATCATGAACCCCTCTCGATAAAGAGGCCTCAAACTCGAAGTCGTAGTTGTTACTAGCACCCAACATCTCTTTATTTTACAAATGATAGAAGAAGCTATTATTTCAGAGTACCATGTATTGGTTGCTATGGAAAAGGGACGATGGATTAAATTGGGTCTTTGTTTCATGTAACAAGGTGTTGCGATGTAAAACTGTTTAGACAATAGAAGCAAATAAAAAAAAGAATACAGAACCGGTAGACATGACAACGCAACATGAGGCTTGTGTTTGAATTAATAAGACATATAGATCATATGTTCAAAGTATTTACTGGTAAAACTGCTGGTCTGTGTATTTTAAGACAGTAAAACCATCACTTTTAAAAACGCATTTTTGTGGAATCACTAAAAACTTTACGTCTGTGTTTAAATATTCTGATGATTATTTAACGCAAAAAATATTCATAAACGCAGACTTTAGGTGTTTTAAAGGGGCTGAAATGAAATGATATTAATATTTTCTATTTAAAATGAAGGCATTTATTATGTTCTTTTTTTATCAATTTTTGCATTCGAATTTGCACAAAATTACCAAAATTGGTTCCTTAATTTCATTTCTTCAAAAAATTGCTCTTTCTAAAGAATTTACCTTTTAGAGGGTTAAAATTAAATTTTAGTGGATTTGTGTAAAAATATGAGAAATATATCTGTTTCTATTCTCGAAGATAAATTTTCAAATATTGCTGACTTAACCGCGTTTTGCGCAAAACAAATTTTTTTGGGATAAAGGTATCATAGAATGTTTACCTTCGACTACTCCACGCATGATGAAATACACATTGCTGATGCATCGACTTATAATCTGGTATAAGTAGCAGAGAAAATTACAATTTTGATCTAAATTACAGGTTATTTCCACAATTTTCCACTTTCCTTTTCTTCAACAGGCTTAGCTCCGCATTATTTCAATTCAGTTTAACAGTTTTAAGAAAGATAAAAGCCTCCTTATCATAATTCCATTTAATATAAAACAGTGTTGCCATCGTGTCTTATCTCGGCTTCCCATACCTGCGGTGTGATAAACCTCTTGTATACCTCCATCCCGATTTTTTTCAGACTCTCCCCTTGACTCCCAATGCATCACCTTGACCTGTCCTTATCCGATCTAGCTCCCCTATCGGTGTGTTTTACCTGTTTCTAGTTCCTCTTATATGTTTGTTCGTGTAACCCTCAACATTTAGTCATCCCGTATAGTTATGCGTTGGGTGATTTACATTTGATTATTAGAACTGGTTAACTACTGAACAAACGTCTCCTTTCTGCTAGAACTAGCACTGAAATAAACTCTGTGGCGTTCAGGAGACCATATTTGGTGAGACAAAAAAGGTGAGGTTGACCGAGATGCACTAGGTCAAATATACACGGAGACATCCAAATTTCCAGAAATAGTCTTTTTCTTTTTTCAATCCTGTCCTTACTTCTGGCTTGATCACAAGTCGTAGCCAGCAGAAAAAGACTCGTTTGATTGAAGGAAAGATTTGAGGAATATAACAGCGGCAGGTACATTCGGATGCAGATATGGCGAAGGAATCGAAACAGTGACTTCTACATTTAAATCTAGAATCAAAAGCGAAACACATATATCGAAATCGAAATGGGGACACTTTGGGAGGGCTGTCACATCACAGGGTACCATAGGTAAGATAATTGGGTGTAGATACTGCTTGAAGAAATTATAACTATTTTATCCTGCTCTCAATATTCTACTAATAAAAATGTAATTTCCTTCTTTACTTAACCACTGATAATAGACACTTGATAATTATACCTATTTGTTTAAGCATAGACATCGATTGGAAATGAGTTTCGTTAATACACCCGTGTCTTTCGTTCTGCCGGGGGTCATTGGCTTCTCTATTAAGTTGCTAGATTGTTTGCTCTGCGAGATTACTACCGGGACTTCTAGTTTGTTACGTTATAACATATACAATATGTCCGAACAAAGGAAAAACAAACAACTCCAGCTGTAATATAAACTCAGGGTATAACTTTGCAAAATCACGTATATAGTCTGTTCACCGAGGTATTGCATGGATACCTTTTCTAAAGACTCAGATAAAGAAATCTAAAAACTTGTTACTCTATCAAGAGTATCTCTTCCTCAATTTAAGAAATTACTGTTGCTTATATAACATTTGGATGTAAAAGGGTTGATTGGCTACCTGGACTCCACTCCAAAGTATGAACACGGAAGAATAGAAATCATGGAATTTCGCTCGAAGAATTAGGCACATTCTATTTAAAACATCAAAAGCATTAGATTTTGTTTCCTATCACCTTCCTTGGTTAATACAATGACAATTTGACACTATGATTTAATTTCCATTCCAATAATTTATCGATTAAATCACCAGAAGGTCCTAAATAGTTGGATTTTTTAAAAATGTATTCAATAACCAAATTTCCAACTCCAAATTCTCTATCACCTTGAGTGAACGCATCTAACCGAGGTCTTCCATGTTAAGACTGCTAGCTGCAGAATATTATATATGATCATTTTGCCTCCTTTTCCATTGACAGAAAAGTGAATTGAAGGGACAAAACTGATCATTCATCAATAAACACTGAATATTGTATGGCACGAATTTGCTCAGTAATCAAAAGGAAGCATTAAAAAATTTGAATTTTGGAACGTAAAGCAGTGGAGTGATTAGTAAACTAATGTTTTACATCCTGGCTGCGAAAATCAAATGAAGTAATATATTAATGAATGAAATCATTGATATATTGACGTTCCTCCCAGTATCGGTTTACTCTCCCTTTATCATTTGTTGGACTTCCTGTTAACTAATTTTAGCTGTTTAACAAATTTAAAAGTTATAGAATTTTTTGTATTACCGCGGTTAATAATAATACTACCCATATATTTGCTAATTTTTAAACACTATAATATGTAGGCATTTTTAACCAGAATATTAATTGGAAGCTCGTATCAGATATCTTTTTGATGGTCAGAAACTCTTGAGATTGCTAATAATCATTTCAGATTAATTTTTTCGTTTTTCCTGTCCCTGTTATTTGGATGCATACAAAAATCTAACGATCTGCATACTATTTAGACTATTTAATTAAACATAATTTAATAGTAGGTGTCATGAATCTGTAGTATTTTAATTTATTCACTTAAGCATGTAGTTAACTACTTACACTGTAACTTTGACGACCGGATGGACCCCAGTATCTAATCTTAAGCATTCTACAACAGTTTCGGAAGTGAATTTTCTTCTTCCGTGACCGATTTAGAACTGTCTGTGATTTTACAATTGTTAGAAGAAATGATAATTATTTTCCCCCGTTCCCAATATTTCTTCTATGAGTGAAAATGTAATTTCTTTCTTTATTTCCCCACCGATAAAAGACACTTGATAATTATTCGTATTTGTTTAAGCCGATACCGATTGAGTGAGAGTTTCGTTGATACACGCGTGTTGACTATAACGTGCCTTCTTATCTGCCGTGGGTTATTAGCTTCTG
>CAADRB010000019.1:2289632-2381410 GCA_900708905.1 Hymenolepis diminuta
TTGCTATATTACCGAGTTTTCTAGATTGTTGGCTCTGCTAGATTACTATCCGAAATCCTAGTTGGTTACGTTATAGCAACAATATAATAATGTAATCATTGATCACGAATTTAATTTTAACCTGTTTTCATTATCTTATTTTTATTGGAGGAACTGGTAATCGATCACAAGAAATATAAGACATTTTCTGGAGTAATCTCCTGAAATTTCACGTTTCTGCCTTTAGTAGCTTACATATTTTTACCAAGTTAATATTTTAATTTATTATTATTACTGGTATTCATATTAATCATTTTATGATTTCATGAATATCGAAACTACACAAATAAATAGGAAAATTTCGATTAGCTTATTAATAGAAATTGCATTTTAAAATATATTTTCCAACCCAACCATACTTTCTTCTTCCAATTTATATTGCAAATCTCGATCTAAATAGATAGTTAATTGCGGTAGTTTGAGAAACTTATCCCTCTAATTCATTCTCATACCAAGAGCCTATGCAAGCTTGTTTATGTGTCGTTTTTTCATGTATTTTTCTTTGTAAAATAGGTAGAATTTGACTCAATCACAAAGCCAAATTTTATAAATTTTCTGAACATCTATCGTACTTAACTTATTTTACATGAAACCATTGAATTATTGATTTTATCTCCTATCATGTTAGGTGGGTTTTATTATATTTTTTCATTAAAGAAAAAGCATTAATCACTAATATTATTATTAAACTTACTTAAAACAAAAATTTAATACAGTAAAAGCATCCCACAACTTTCAATTAATTTATATGCTAATATGAAAACTGGTTTTCTTACTTTACGTAATAATTTTACCCTTTATAATTAATACAGCTACATGGTTTTATGTGCCTGATGACTTTAACTATCACATGACAGAAATGATCACCGTATAAGGATGAATACGTCTTTAATTAATATCCATTTGCGATTGCAATAAATATTATATTTATCATTGAAATAAGAAATATTTATTAATTAAAATATATAACTGTTTTGAAGAGGAAAAAAGAAAACGGATTGTAACTTTTCAAGTATTTGTTTATACTTTTCGAAACCTCCATCAAAATGCAAACCACAACAGTATCTAGCAGTTGACCCGATAAAAGAGGTGTCCAACCATTCAATCTGCGTATACTCCACCACTTTTTTTCCTTTTGAAGAGCCTTCTGAAACGATGTCCATGTCGACTTCCAGACAAGGGTGTTGTAGGTGTGGAATCGCTTGTGAACCTCCTTTCCTGATACTCAGTGGTTCGAGGGGCTTGATGTATCTGGTTTGAACCCCCGCACATCCTATCCATAGTCAGAATATCCGGCATTTGTGAGCTTTTAGATAACTTGATTTCAATTACATTACAAGTATTTTCATGACGTTAACACTTTTATATCCTTTTGCGGCGCCAATCATAGTGAACCCATGACAAACTTAGATTCAAATGAATTATGTGATTGACTGTGAATTTTACCAAAATGAATTAGACGCAATGAAAAATCTTCAGATTATCTGAGAACAGGATGGTCCATGACCCAATCACATCACCTTAAATTTTCTCGTTAGTTTTTATAAAACACTTATTATCTTTATTTGAGTAATTTTGCACTGAAATTTTATTTTACTAAGTTTTTAGGAAAAATAAGAAATACTGAACTGTATTTACAAAATTCCTACAAAGATAACTTAAATAGAAATAAATTGTCAACAGTATTCCCATAAATAACAACAGTAAGGTCTGACAAACAACATTATCAGAGTTAAGGCAATGATAAGGCACGTCCTCAATGTCTTAACTCGAGAAGGTAAATTGATAATCAGATAAATATCCATTAATTGACTTTCTAGAATAGCTTATTCAAATTTATTTCGAACGCTCGCAGGTACGAAATATTCGGAGTTCAAGTTAGACATATTTGCTAAGGTGTCACTCTGTTTTAAGAGCGAGTAGGTATCGCCCAAACCAAATTAAAGAGATAAAATCAAAGTTATCTGTAATATCGCACATATATGTGTAAGTAAGGTCTGATTTTTAGAAGAGAGTATGCTTTCAATGAAACTTTCAGGTCACACATGAACGATGTTCTGGCAACTAACCAACAAAGGACACAAGAAACATTTATTCTTAACGTGAAGCGGAATCTTGGCTCATAGATTCCGCTCTCACGGAATGCCCTCATTACAGTCAGACTGAAATAAAATATGTATCCTGACGTATCTAATGGACAAGACAGAGATGGAAGAATAAAAAGAAGCTTTACATGTTTTCTCCTGAAGTGCTCCTTGTCCTCATACCAATACGTTAGTGATTATTCAGTTTCTCATACGCACATTGTGTGATCATCTTTTAAGTAATTTTTCATGATTTAAGTTGGACTATCTCCAATTCAAGTTTTACCTAACTTCAGTAAGCTTCATCTTTACTGCACATACTTAGAATATAATAACTGTAAGCCACCAACTCTAGCCTATACATGTGTGCCAGTCTTTCCCACTAAATAAGTTTACTTCCATTCAACATTTAGCGGAAGCGCTTCGTTTGATCGCTCCTTATTTTCCCAAAACTCAGCTACACTACTGGTTCATAAAGTTATATGAATCAATAATTTGTTCTTTATACTTTACCTCGTCTTAATCGGTCTATTTATTTAGAAGACTTGAAAGCTAATGTAAAAGCATACACTTCAACGAATGTTTTCGGTTCCATTTTAGGTGAGGACGATGTAACTGAAAAGTAATAAACAAAGCATAAATCGGTGCCCAGATACCATCAGAAATTTCAACGTTGCTGCCTAGAAATGTTAATTAAGGAAGTGATAATTTGGATTTACGAGGGAAGTGTGAAGTTTAAACTTATTCGCATTCTCATTTTTTACCGAATTGTATTCAACACTAGCTGTGGCTATATTCAGTTTTATTCTTGCCAGTATTTTTAATATTTTATGATCTAACTAATTCGACAACTATTCCATATGAAGCATGAAAATAATTTGGTTCCTAACCTAGTTGACCTTATCTTTCTTCAGTAAGAGCTAATATAATAAAAATATATGTAATGCAGGGTTCATTTTTTGCATTACTTTAAAAAATAATAATTTTTGCTCCCTATAGTTAATCATTTCTCAATTTAATTACATTTTACATAAAAGGTTAACTAATTCTAGATGAAGGCAGTCAATTTGAATGAATATTGGTAATTACATGGAGTCATACTAATAATTAACTTAGAAATCCTACTGATTTTTTTCGCTAATATGATCTTTTTATAATCAGAGAAAATCATTCTTGCATATACTTACTGCAACTCTTCGTATCCTATTTAATAACATATCCTTTACACTGATTTAATATACACGCATATAATTCATGTTGTAATCCATTTCGTCACTTATACATATTAAAGTTATATCTTTGGTATTTTTCTTGTCCTTTTATTAAAAATGTCAAAATACTTATTTTCAAACGCACTTGCAGTGTATTCACCTTGAGAGTTCATGTTAATAAGGCCAAGCAGCTAAAAATGAAAGATTATATATTTCTAAATCAATACTTTGTGCATGTCTATTTATGAATCGTATAATTCCAATAGCAACTAATAAAAATCACGGTTAAATTGACGGACTTGGTTTTGCATGTACTTGCTTTCCATTTGAAATATTTGATTGTCTAGCGGGGATCCTAACTAGCTCGTTAGACTTAATAATGATAGAGAGTAAATTTGGGATCTGCATGTAGAGAATTTGATCGGAGTTATTATTTGTAAATATGAAAGGCAAACATGATCTGAAATAATTTTACCCCTGCTTTCATGTATTTTTTACTAATGTGTCTTCAAAAATTTTTGTAGCTTTTGTGCTTCTTTCAATGATTATTTACTTTTGCATCATGATCTGTGTTTGCAAAGCACATGTGAGGAAAGCTTGAAGTTTCATAAAAAAACTGTGTTCATTACAATAATACGTAACGACCGAATCAAATTCATTGAATGAATTAAAATAACAATACTTACCTGTAAATTAATAGAGTGTTCGGAGCTACAGAGTTGTTATTTTGTCCTGAGAATATCAATTCCCATAGGTTGTCTCCAATTTATCCTTCATCCTTATCGTTATGTGGGGTTAAGTCACTACGGATAGGTTGAAAAAATATTTGGAAAAAAATGTTGTCAATCTGGTGACATTCATATTTGCAAGCATAGACAATATGAAGACGGTTCGAATTCCTAGACAAAACCGTTGTTTAATTAATAAAGAGTCTTGAAGCGTCTACCTTCTTTTGCATCTTTATCCCGCTCAAGTCTGAGTCAGCTGTGATTCAATTATGTCTAGTAGGCAGATAGATAATAGTAACGGAAACTGTACTTCCTAGCATTGCTACAGTATAGCAAAACATTCGTTTCTTAAATATGAGGGCAAAATCCACCTACTGTTGCTTGGTGCATCAAAATTGGCCGATAATGACTGTTCAGCAAAATAAAACCGAAAAGTTAAAAATTTAACTTTTATCTTCCCGATATAAACAAGTATTTATGAAATATAGCTTCACTAATTGGTGCTTTGATATACAAGAGTTGAACTATCTGACATTCTACAGTATGAAAATATTGAAAGAATCTTTCCATACCAAAGATTCTTGTAGAATTGCCATATGTATTTACAAAATAAAATGCAAAGAAAATGATTTTTAAACATCGAGTAGTAAGTTTATTTCAATTTTTGCCCAAAATTTTCTATTTCTCTTTATTTACTAATTAAATCATTCCAGTACTTAGAGAATTAATCATTGATGTTCAGCACAGATCACTATACATATTCAAATATTGCTATCAGCTTCAATGTAAAGCTATTTATAAATTACTAAATGTTATTGGAGGATTAAAGTGATTTAAGTAGATATAGAGATTGTATTATATTTCATGCAATATTTTAAATAAAATACAGGTTTTATGATAAATTAATTAAAATAGATGAAATGACGAATAATACGTCATACCTACGACCTACATTTGTTCAACTCTATCACGTTAGAGGTACGAGAGTATGATCATACTATATAAAAGTACACAGGTAAACCGTTTTTATTAGGCTTAAAAAATTCGTAAGTTGCCTTTATGTTTGAAAATGTATGTTTTTAACTTAATGATTTTCGCTGCATAAATTGCGATGTAAATTATCCCTAAAATAATATTTTAGGATCTAAATCATGACTGCATCATGGATAGAAAAAATGCAGGAGAAGCGGCGAAATAGAAAAGAGAAAAAAGCCACCAAAAAAACCCTTAAAAACGCTTCTAGACCTACGGAATTAGGAAAGAAAGTGGATTTTTGGTGTAATTTTCCTGAAAAAGTTGATTGTGCAACCATGTTTGAATCTCCCGATTAACCAATACTCCAGACTAATAGAGCAGATTCAATATCATTGTCATTCTCATCATTTTCAATGCCATTATTGCCGTCCATTAACTTATCGCGAGCAGTTTCTCCTCTCGAAAGCCTTCCTCGTTCATGTGTCAGTATTTCATTTGATTCCTTCAGACCTATTGCAGCCATGTGATAGTTACAACGAAGAGATCTACTTTATGCACAATCAACGATTGGAGAATAAATGTTTTTCAGAATTTCCTTCTTTCTTAAAAGGCATCCGTTTCAGTATTTTTATTAAACATGATTACTTAAGAGAACTACTTCTTCTCATAAACTGATCTATCCAAATTGGCTTGTGGAATTTATTATAATATAGTTTTTAATTAGTGAAAATTTTTCTATAAAATCAATGGTAATCTGTAACTACCGAATCAAATAAATAGTATTTGTTTTTCTATGCAGAATTTTCGAAAAGTCAACATCGAAATTATGGTTGCGTGTAATCACTAATGCGCACTATTTCCAGTTCAGTTTGGCGCGAAATTTCCCAAGAATCTTTCCGCAAAAGCTTCGTTTACTGGAGTTAAATAAGCTTTAAAAAATTAAAGGCTCACATATTTTTTACATTTTCACAATTTTTTAACGAATATTAGAATATCTCTCCACACTATCTGGTTAAAGTAGTTACCGTCCTTTAATAAATGAACAGTTGTAAGGTACGATATGTTTAGAATTATTAACTCTTATTTAATCAAATGACTCCATTTTTCAAATTGTACCTCTCATATCAAACTGGATTGTTTCAGATTTTTGAATTTAATTTATGAAAAATTTACTTTCATCACTGTCTTATTATCAGAAATATGTCAATTAAAAGATATTGATAGCGTAGAGGTTATGTGTGAACTTTGATAATCAGATAATACCATCAAATTAACCTAGTATAATATGTAAAATCATCTACGTAATTCATCGCTGATTCATTGAGTTATCACCAGACTTAAAAGATAACTGTCTAAATTTTATGTTTTAAGTAAATTCAAGTTCCCTACTGAGTTTTGACTCTACTTCTTGCAAATCGTTGCAAGTAAAAATAGCTTCACTTGCTTTAACTAAAATATAAACAAACAACTCAAAAAATAAATTCCAATGAGTACTTCAAATTTATAATCGCCTAGGTAAGTATTAACCGGTCAGTATCTTGGATATTAAAAGAACGATTAGGGTGTTGAAACAGCATGGCCGACCACCCAAATTAATCAAATGGTCAGTGACGCTGATATCATTAACACTAATGCACTCACATATGCTAAATCCAGAAATGTGAACAATAAAACAATAACGTAGTAAATTATACTCATTCGGTAAAGAGTGCCAACTTAAAACGAATCTAAAACCTAGTAAACATTACTCCCAATTTCTGCTAGAAGCCGCCTCCTTCATCTCTTATTTTAGTTTTCCTGTGTTTAGAGGCATTCCTACGATTGAAAATCGAAGTTCTTTGCTTTATCATTAGTAATGATAATGACGCTGCCTTCTATGGAATTAATATTTATTAATTGATTAAATGGCTTGCTATCGACGAAAAAAAACAAATTAATCAACGAAATCAAACTAAGAAAGTCTACTTTAACTTCGAAATATCTTATGAGCAAAAGTTATTGAAACTTTCAATAAACTGTAACCAAGTGTATTTGCAGCACTTCGGTTAACCCGTATGGAGTGTACAACGCTATCAAGGCTGCCTAAACGGTTCTTGCGAGCCCTAGAGCATTCTGGAAATTGCGGACGGCTACTCATCGTGTATCCAACAGGCGCAGAAGTGCGTGTAGAGGTCTTCTAGCCAATCAGTAATTACAGTTACAATTTCTTTTCAGTAAAATGCTCTTTATACGATGCCTCCTGCGTTTTCACTACTTTGGACGTAGCCAACTAATTTTGAGGGGAATTCATACTGGAGGACTATGCTAGATGCCTGTTGTACTTGGTAGCATGTAGTCGGACTTCTAAGAGGATTACCACAGTTTAGTTAAGGGTTTATTTGTGCAGTATCTATCACGAGCGGTATAGTGGTCATTCTTTATATTTGTCGATTTGAAGGTCCCGAGATCAAAAATGACCAAAAAACAAGTAAATGGTGAGTTAATTGGTCAGACAGATTCCAGAAAATCTTTTACATACCACTGAGAATTATTTTTCTTCAGTGGGTTTGATAATTACTATCTGGTTATTGTGAACAGTTACAAATTTTAGCACCTTTCAAATGCAATTCATTGGCTATATTTCATTTTCAGCATTTCCTAGAAAACAGTGAATAATCGCAATATCCTCTCGTTTCCTTTGTAAATAAATAAACAAAATATTGTGGAAATTAAATATAAAGTGTACCCCGTGATTCCAGTTGAACTTTGGAGATTTTCTCATAAGCAAAGAATAAATGTCGTCATCATTCTGCTCTGATATTTTCTAGCATTTTTTCTCAATTCAGATTTGATATACTTAACTATGATATTGGTGAACTTTTGTGAAAAAGCTCATCGAGTTGTGTTTTATTGTCAAACTCCCCCATCTCGCATGATTTGTCAGAAAGTGTTGACAAAGTCTCTTTTAGATGAAACTATATTTTTCAAGTTACGGTGGAAACACAACTGTTCAACAGGTAAATGTAACCATATTTCAAGAAAATTCCCTATGTCTACTCGCTTTGTATTGTCGTTATCAAATTTAAAATATTATTTCGGATTCCTGTTACAAACGTAAGATTCATCGTATGAACTTGAGACTTCTTGATGTCCTGCGATTTTGGATGATTGTTAGCATTCTGTTGACACCAGTCCTAAAATCGAACCCACTAAGTCGATTTATTCACCTTCTTTTCTCCCTTCTCTCCAGAGTACTTGGAAAGGGTATTTTAGCGGTTTTGGTATGAAACTCCTTCGATGACTTAATATGAAGCAGAAAATCAAATCGAAAGCAGCTGCGGAATACTTAGAATAAATCTGAAATTAAATATGAATTTCAGCATATTTCAATATTCATATCTGCCAATTAACAAGTCATGGCGTCACAAAATTCTGATTTTGTGCACACACTGATTTTTGATTTCCACCCAAATGTCTTGTCAAGAATAATAAGTAAACAATGATTTTCACCAAAGGTCAAAACTTCAGCTTAACTGACTACCATTGCTTGGCAGTTTTACGCGCATAACCTATTCACTCAAATTAATTTTTAGTCTGCATTGTAGAAAGCGTGGTCTAAATGGATCTTCATTAAAGCACCTCTTTTAGGTAACGCATGTACATATAATAAGGCAAAAAATGGCCCTATGATGCGTGGACGATAGTAAAAAAGGTCAAGATGAAGGAGACACAAATAGTGTGAGTTAGCCATCCTGTCTCACGACCGCAAACTTCCTACCTATAGTAGCAGCGATCAATGACCAAATGGATTGGTCAGCTAATTACCATACTGTGTTCCTCGTTTGGCTTCCCCATCGGCCCATTTTGAAGACGCGTGCTTCAGCTTGTTCCATCGAAGTTGTTCTTACATTCTTGGGGATTATGGCATGACAACTCCGTTGACGTAGTGATAGAAAGCCTGCAAAACAAAGCTATAAGATATGATGTTTGATGAGCAATTCCCGTAGGCTGTCTTTAATCGGCCATTGATCTACGGGCGCATGCTGATCTTGACAGCTTGGCTGTCATTGGGGACGTTAACCGTTATCAGTTCTGCAGTGCTTTGACCTCCAAATATCAGTAACAAAAAATTTGCCTTTATCTATACGTGGTCTCCTTTTCAATAATAAAATGACATGTAGGAGAGCACCATAGTGGACCATAGTAGTGTATGCTTATGATCTCACCAGCTAATCAGAATGGTCGTAGTAGTTGCCACCTTATCATGTTCTGCGCTTCCGCTTTGCACGGAAGAGCCAACTAACGTGTGGTGATCCGGTATACTATTGAAAGGCCCAAAAGAGCTGCCGACGACACATGAACTACGTAAAATTTCTTGCATACTCGTTTTGTTCTCCCTTCCACTACTCACATTCAGACTTTTGTATTCTCTAATGAACTTCTATTCTAATCAGATCACCTACAGCATCTTTGGGTATTCGCATTCTAAGGCAACTATGGCTCAGCGTTATCTAACCGGCGGATAGATCACATCGGCAGAAAACTAGACGTTCTACCATTAAAACAGTGTAGAACAGTCTTGTTTTACGGAAAGTAGGCAAAGCCAACTTTATCACTACCTCTTTCAACCTATGCGCTCTAACATTCGTGCCGTTGGACGTGTCATTTTAACCAAGGCCATTACCGGGACAATGGTCAAAGGTGATTAAAGCCAACTTACTATACGTAATAGCTCACGATGAATGTAATCAGGTCTGTGAACAGCCGTTAGCTTGGTGAAAAAGAATCATTGCTGTCTGAAATAATGATAACTTTCCCGTACATTCATATTAAATTCGTTGCAATACAAAGCAATAACTTTAAGCAGGTCTTAAAATTATTATTTTTATTAATTCACTTTATTCGTTTTAAGATTTTTCTGTTGAACGAAACGCTATAAAACACAAAAGAAAAAAAGAATATGTGTGCGAATAAAATAATTACATTTTGATCAGAAGGGGAAAGGTGCAATTACACGTCATCGCTATGTCACTTCTACATCACTGCCATGGAAGGTCACGCATGACGATACCAGCCGCCATTCATCGATTGGTCCGCCGTCTGACCGATCATATTCTTCTACATCCAATCACCATTGGGACAAACCCAGTACTAAATGTACAAATAGAATCCTGCATTCATCCACAAATGTCTGGTTATGTCTGCTTACCAGTTTGGCGTTATCTGATTAGCCTCCTTCGGGGATATGAATAGTAGTGGTCTTGACCAAACGTTACAACATCTTGGCCACGTGTTATAACGTATTTGTAATGTATATAACACGGCAGGAACTGGATTTCGATAAATTTCTTATAATTTAGAGGAGAGTTGACAAAAAGAGTACGGTAAATCTTGGAAGAAATCTAGTTGAAACAACGTTTTCATGAGAGGTAAATGATAAAAATGCCCTCCAAGTAGTATTGCAAAATTCATGAAGGTCAAAATTTTCTATGATTTGCTAGCATCGCAAGATAAAATTCTACCTAAATTTCATCACATGTTAGGAAGAAGTGAAAATCGGAAAATTCTGGGTGAAAATGCCATCGCTCACCACCCTCTAAGTCACTATGGTTCATAAAATTATGTAAGACTGATGTAGAATTACTTAAATCAAGAAATTACCATGAGAATCAAATCCGCAGAATTTCATAGTCATTACATGTTCAGTGGCATAAAATTGAATCATTTTTACATTTTTCATGAGTTCTCGTAGTAACAAGGCCTCTTTATATGACTCAGATGAATAGTATATAAGGAATAGTTACATATGTAATTACGTTTATATATTCAATTTAGATATCACGTGTGGCAGAGCACATTAGAATCAAGTGTTTGAAGTAAGCTAACAGAAGAATATCCCCTTGAGTCATAACAATGGTGGGCGTAAAATAAAAATCAAACCAAAATCACTTATTTTATTCACTATTTTGTTAAATAATTTTATTTCACATCTACATTAACTATAACAGTTATTCACTTATAGGGTTTGATCCTGTTTCCCCCATCTTCACACCCTCCTGAATATGACTCATCCCTTGGCCTTTAATCGCTTCTTTGCCTCCGTTGTTTAACATTTCTCTATTGAGCTTTGCCACTCCACTTAACCGATTTTCAGTTTATTGATTACAAAGTTGCTGCCTCCTCTTCGTTCTTCTCTAACAAAATATTCTCTTACTGACCCTCATTCCTGTCCTGCAGTAGCTGAGTTCGTACAGCTGGAAAGATTATTAGTATTTTTCATTTTTCTTCATCTTCCATTAACACCCTCTAAGCTAAAATTTATCCTGCTGTAATCATGCATTGGCATCATAGTATGTTGCACATATACTGCCAAGAATATTGTTATACTTAACAATTCTGCAAAGTCAAGAGTCATAAGATCAAGACTTAATCATTACTTATTTAGTGTCTAGAATGACTAACTACACTAACAGGACACTATATTCTCGTAGTGGCTCCCTATTACTTATTGTGACTTTGCTTATTTCGCTCATTTTGTTCATACTCCTCAAAAGTACAATTTGGATAGCAATGCCATGTCTACCCAAGCTGTTCGTCTGGGAAGGCGTGATGGCATCTGCATGAAGAAGTTTTTACCAACTAACCGTCATTCACTCTGAGTCATTCTTTGTATTTCCGTGCTGTCTAATTTTCCTTAAAAGTACATTCATTTGGCTTGGTTCTATCTACATTAATAAGTATAAATTCAGTCTCCACAACCATCCTATCAATCCATCCACACACAACTCCCTGAGCTTCCTCTTTGATCTCAATAAAGCTGTCCAAACAACTGTCATCTTTTTCCCCATCTTGTTGCGTCGATCGAGAGAAATTAGAAGGGGGATAGCTCAGCTAAACTTTTGTCGCCTCCTAGATAACTATGCTATCCCATACCTACTCCTTTATATGTTCTCATAAGGAAATATTGCTTTCGTCCTATAAGGATATCAAAGAAAGAATATATTTTCGAACATTGGTCAGTTGGAGTGTGCGCTGTCTTCTGCTCTCAAACAACCTGTGAAAAAGCTTAAGAAATTACAGATCTTCTCCCTTTAATTCACTCAATCCCCTTCAAAACTAAACTCAAAACGAAAGGATGTTCTCAAATTGTCCCAATGTGCGAAGATACGAAGAACAAAAATACACCGATCCTAACTTGACCTTTTGAAAAATCTTGATCTTAAGATCAGAATCTTCAAAGTTTAATTTTTCTAATACAGTTATTTGATCGAATAAAGTATTTTCTAAGCATGAATGGTAATAATATCTTACATTTGTTTTGGCATCAGCTGACCATCGTCATTTATTATCGCTGGTCTGACTCTAGTGACCTTTGCACTCTCGGATAGATGAAAATGTGAGCGATGTAGGATAGAGATGACCCGGCAATATAATGGTTGCAAGTGACCGGTTAGGAATGGTGTTGATAATTAGTCTAACCTTGATTACAGGCTTTGGAATACTCTGTAATACACTGCTCAAAACAAATGAGTCAACTGTATAGAAAGAAGTGTGCGCCAATTGATTGGCTACGTTGTTTTTTGTAATCTATTGATAATTTAAAAGTTTACATTTTACAGTCGTAAAAGAGGAAGGGTACAAAAGAGTGCAAATTTCATATTAGCTGACTCCCAGACCCCATGTAATAACATTAATGATCGTTTCTCATTGAATCACTTCGTAGCTAGGATATTAATTCACCTCACCTGAAAATTTTATGAGACATTTGCATTGACAATTCACCCTTGTATTTATAGGACGATTTTAAGAACCCATATGCAAGAGAGAATATTCATGCTACAGTAACGTTGCTATGGTGTATTTATTTTGAATTAATTGATCGATAAAAGATGTAATAATCAAATATCTGTATAGTTGACATGGTATTTTACTTAGAACAGAGGATAACATCAGTTTCGATCATTCCATTCATAAGTAGCACAAATTTCTACAGTTAGTCGAATTCAGTGTCATTCAGCAGCTGATGTGACTTTATGATAAAATAAAGGGCAAAACATGGTAATCAGTTTAAATTCAAGTACTGGCACGTGATATTTGTGTTTAAAATTGAGCAAAAATTGAAAAAACAAAGTGTGTATAATGGCTAATTTTGCTGATCTTTTGTTCAAATAAAGATAAAAGCTGAAACTGAATAAAGCGTAAGATTTCCATAAATTACTCTGCAAGATGAGAAGAGTGATTAGGTAATAAGAAATATGAGAAGACCTATAAGATTACACTTTTGCACAAAATCCCTTCGATACAATACGATGGGTTTCAGATCGTATCAGAGATACGAGTTGAAGAGCATGATATTTAATTGTCACCGGACATAGTGAAATTTGAACCTTTTGATTCTCGACGAGGTTTCCAGGAGTTTAGTTTTGAAATTGCTAAGTTTTATCTTAGCTGTTGATATTTATACCAGATGTTGATGTTGTGCATTTATTGCTACGTAAAGAGAGGCATATTCCAGATACCAGTTAAAATCCGTTTAACAAAGAGTACCTCTTAAAAATTAGTGGTGCTCTTTGAGCATAGGTGGGCAAGATTTTTCCTCCCTAATACTGCATGAATTCAGTAAAACAAAACCAATGAAACTGGAAATGGTATACGATTTACAATTGTAAAATACTTGTTCTGTTCATTATACCTATTAACTGATTTATTTGCATTCTAAACTCCCATTTTGGTCTGCAGATAAATGTTTATATTTCGTTTGTTTCTTAATCTGAGATCTACACGATAGACTTAAGTGCCACCAGGTCCATACATGCTCTCATGATTGAAGTCACTATCAGTCATCACATTAAAGTCGGCAATTTGGCAGTCTTTCCACTTTTCATTCCTTTTAAACCTGAAATTAATGTTGAGGTCATCGTATGACTTTGTATTTCCCTTGCGCTCAATGATGCTTTACATCAGATTTTAAAAATTATAGAGTCCTATTACCATTAATATCTTTTTGACTAATCTTTTAAGCTTCCGATTTTAACTTCTTGCGAGTCTAATTACGTTTTGTCTTGGGTTGAACACTCAGGCTTTTAATTTGGTGGTGAAGATTTGCGCATTTTGATACCCGTTAGTTTTATCAGAAATCCAGTGCATAATCACATTCTAATGCATTGACGAATTCCAAGATTGGTACGCCATTTCTCATTTGTTTACCACTACATTTTCAGACATGTTAATCAATAATAGGTCTTAGAAGAGGGTTTCAGGCAAATGTCACCATTCAAATTAGGTATATTAATTTTACTTTTTTATATGAAAGAGACAGAACGTTGAATATCAGTAGGCTGTTTATTATTAATGCTTATTTATTTATTTATTATTGCAAGAGAAACACAGTTTATGTAGAAATGTACATTTCTAATCTTTTCTAATTTGTTATAAATAAATTTTCAAAGTGGTGAGACATCACTTCTCAGTCTAATAGATACCTAACACAGTTTTAGCAAATTTAGTATTAGTGTAATAACTCTCTAGTCAGTTTAGGAAAGTGTATTTAGTTCCATGAAGCCTCCACAATGAGAACCTTGAATTTTACAATCCCTTTATTGACCAGTTCTCGTCTATGCGATTGACCATTCTTCCCACTGAGAGCGCACCGATGGGCATCGAACCCGTGACTTCTGACTTCATTAACTTCTGTATCAACGCTGTACTAGTTCAATAGTGTCACTGAAACGGCAACAATAAACAGGCTGCTACTGATGATACACTCGACTAAGCACCAAAATCCCCTAGACAGACGTACTGCCTGAGAGTTTGTAAGGTTCATAATCTCCGTGTTTATACATGCTCACATCTTTCTGGGACCGCAAGGATAGTAGATAGTATAGAAAAGTTTTAAATGTTTTGAATAAAGATAACTTCTCTAGTCGATGAGAATGACAATGAAAGTGTCTGTTGATGAAATACCCCTTAAAAATAATATGATTCCATCAATACCTGGAAATAATGCTGATTATGTTGGTTGCTACGGCCGGAAGCAATGCAAACTAATTATCGCTTTCTTATTACGACCGATCTTCATTGCGTAACAAGATGGAAAGAGGGTAAGGTAATGGTGAACAAAGTTTATCAGGAAACCATAGGAGATAGAGATGGGATATGTGAGAGCGGATTCAGTGGGCGTGTTGTACGTTTAAAAGGAAAGGGGGAGTTATACATAGTTCATTCAGATGTTCAAGGCTCAATGAGGCGTTCAAAGTCGTCTGCGAGCCATGGACAACACGGCAATAAAATCAGATTCTAAGTAGGTAGGTAGATTGAGCTTAAATCTCTGGTGGCTCATGGAATGAGAAAGCGAGAAGGTACGACACGATTTTTCGAGATGGCGAAAATTTTTACTTTGGGGATCTAGGATTAGCCAGTGTATGCATAAACGTACAAGCATTGTTAACGCTCAATTTCGATTTGCAATTGCTTTAACCAAAGACACGTCAAATATTTCTTCGCTTTTTAGGAGAAATAGACACATTTATTATAAATTTACAATACAATGGCAAACGCGAATCCGTGGTATTATTAATACGATTTAACAATCACTAACATTTCTTGTTGGCTCCCATTAAAAAATTTTTAGGTTAATAAATTGAGATGAAATGTCGCAAAAAAACTCCACGATGCATCTGTCAAAATATCTGAGACAATGGTGTTTATTATGATTGTTAAAGCCTATTAATTAATGCAATAATAGTCATACGTGAATCACCAGTCACGAGTTTTCTAATACGAGTGGGGAAAATAAGAGGCATATATAAAATACACTGATGTCATAGATGTCAATGATGTCAATTGCCAAAATCGATAACTCTTGATAAGTTCATTATTCGATATTGTGGATAACGTTGGCTAATTAAGTATTTATTATAGAACATCTCTTAGTTAAGGGAATATAGGAAGGTTGATAAGTGTATGAATAATTGGGAAATGGATCAAGAATCATTAGAAGACGCAATGGTGAGATAAAGGGTCCATCTTGCAACAATGGTCGGTTCCATCTTCAGTAGCATGGGACTGTAGGGTTGAATATATCCGGAGGTAAAATTTCTCAATCACCCACTCCACGCCCATGCATGTGTCGCGTGCTGGAAATCAAATAACATGGAATTTAAATTTACCATTTAAAGGGGAAAAAATTCTATCTCCTATCTCCTCTTCAAAACCTTATTTAGAATGATGAATCCTTTGCTGTCGAAGTATACCGAAATTTATGCAATAACAATGCATTTTGCGCATTTTCTAAAAAATATATCGAAAATTTACTGATTTGTTAATAGTAGTAACTTATAATTGCAGAAACGCTTGAAATAATTCAAATGAGGACAGTGATGCATTGATATTTCAACTTAGTGCATGTTTACGACTTCAAAAGCTTATCAATTTCCTTGGTACACCCTCGATGGTTTTGCGATATTTTCACACACTTCCTCTCATCATGACTATGAAGCAGTATCTGCGTCCACTGATTTATAGGTCTGCTCAGTCTGTGTATTTCGTGCCTACTTATACTTCTGTTCTAACTTCCAGTTGCTCATCAATAGAAAAAGAACACGAAATCGGTCAGCCGCCTTATCATACGTCAGTGAACCTGTTCTCTACTAGCTAGATTGTCTGCTTTTCCTCCCAGTTCATATTCCTGTCCCGTCTTCCTTTCCTTCGTCATTCATTTCTGATTGTTCAATGCACATTTATCTAACCCAGCTCTTGGCCTTCTAACTTGAATGGGGAGAGAATATCTAGTCTAATTTGGTCCTGCTAATTTAGAATCTTTGTGGAATACTCTTGGCTTTAGATTTCCATCATATACATTCTCAAAGAATAACCATAAAACGATAATAGCCTTCTAGTCTTTCATACGCAACAATAAACTTCAGTTAAATAATTGTAAAGTCATCGTTATTTGTGAAGAGTAATTGTACTAATCAACAGACCCTAGAATCAGTTCAAAAGAATTCAATTATAGATGGCTCAGCAAACGTTTTGGTTCAGGAAAGGCAGACACATCAAATCAATATACCGATTAAAATCCATTGAAAACTTTAAATTTCCACATTTTAAACCTTAAATCGGAATGTTATGAAGCACACTTGCCACTTAAAAGACAATCATTTGAAATCGGAAATCAGTAATTTTCTTTTCTGTCTGACCCCTTGTTTTAATCGTATCCAAAAAAACTATCTCGGGTCATTATGTTTTCTAATGGTTAGAAGTGTAATACTACCTTTTTCCATTCACATTCATAATAGCAGAAAATACAGTTCATATCATCACCCGTTTTTCACAGTGTGATATAACCTTCTCAACAGTCACAGTAATTAGATATCTGTTTATCTTACAATGTAGTAATGAATGTTATCAGTTATTAACCCTATATCATCGATATTCTGGAAAGCTACTGCTATAGCCAACAGATGTCTATCAACATCTGGCGATTAGAAATGGTTAACTGGCGATAAGATCTCCATAATAGTGTCCACAGGCGATCCCGCTGTGTGGTTGCGTGTTTACATATGGATACCTGAACCGATGCCGATCGACTCCGACGACAAGGCATGACTGATGTCTAACGAAGAAAGGTTTTATATATAAACCTAATTTACTAAAAAATAAATTGGGATGACTTGCCTGTCACCCCGAGCTGATCTGGTGACATTAGTGGCCTGTCTGATTCTATCTATTCAATCGACGTGGCCTCGATAGATCTTTCACGTTATTACAGCTACTAAAAATATTTTGAGCAAATTAATAGGAAGTAAAATTTTCTCATAAAGTTTCACTATGAGAAGAGAGAGACCATAGACAATTGATACGTGTATTCCTTTTTTAAATACCTGTTCCTTTTTATCTCACCAGGATTTTCCCAACCCTGACATTTTTTTAACTGAAATTTTGAATCAGGTGTAAGCCAGTAAGCACATTTGCTACTGAGTAATTGGAAATTGACCAAATTTACACTTTTGCTAACATACAGATCAAAATGGTGCGCAAGAATCAAGCTGAAGCTTGGGCATAACATAAACTCAAACACAATCCAAGGGTGCATTCGATGGAAGTAACTATTTTGAGAAGATCATTCTCTCCTCTCGCGCTATTGCCCTTTAATGTTTCTTTCACCCTTCAGTAATCCTATTACCCTTTGATATCTCAATACCATTTATTCTAATACTGGTACTTTATGAAGTTATCATAGTTTAGTATAAAAGTCAAAAAGTTGCTTTTAGATAAGCAGAGCCTATTGTTCCACTAATTGTGGGGAAACACCAATAGAAGAAAGGCTTATTGAATGCCTTAAGTAAATTTTTTTGTACTGGCAACAACTGCCATTATTGGCGCAACCAACAAACTCATTTTGTGTGATCATTCACTCGTGTCATAGGAGAGGAGAAAACGTATACGATCGTTGTACTTGTCAAATGTGAAAAAATCTGCGACATTATTCAACTTGACAAAGTCAGCCACTATAGAGATTACCATCGAGCCACTTTATACTGAAAATTCTATCTGTTTTGTAATTTACTATTAAATAAATAACATTGTGCTTTCCTATACTGCCCAATTTTAAAGCTGCAAAAATTTCATTTTGAAAAAGATACATTGTATTCGCAAGTACTGTTACAATAATATTTTAACTATCATTTGGTTATTAATCTACTTGCTAGTGACAAGCCTATAAACGAATAAAATTTATTCAATGTGATATATTTAGGTAAATAAAAAGAATTTTTCAAGTATATTAAACAAATTTCCTAATTTGTTCGAAGAGCTATTTATTTAAATTGACTGACCGGATTAGGTAAAGAAGATTGAAATTTATCATATATTAAGCAGTTTATCAAAAGATATGATTATTAAGTAGACCTATTCAAATAAATAAACAAAATATAGCAATTCACTCCATAAAAATCGTAGACCTGACAGGCGGCCGGGAGTTCGCATTAATGCATCCCTTTAAGCAAGTTATATAAAGTAAAATATAATTAATAGAATAAGAAGTACGGTAAGAATATTATGAACTGCTTGAAATTCATTAGAAATACATAGCCTTAAGATTTGTTTAAGTTAGCCAATTTTAAAATAATTCGGTTACACCTCTTTCTGTATAAATTTTAAAGCACTAATATCAATCTTAGAAGAACGGGATTCACGTAAGTAAGTTAAGTTTGAAGAAAGTAAATAAAATAATTCAAACAACAATTTAATTTGATTATGTTAATTGCAGTTTATTGTATCAGCATGCCAATAAAGTTTTTTGAGCAATTAAAAGAAAAATCACGTAGGAAAAAAGAAGAGCGAGGCCAGGAGCCAAAACGCAAAAGTAAAAACGAAAAAAAAGGAAGACAAAAGAAGTCCAAAGGCGGAAAGAACGAAAGGAAAGGTGGAAATTTATTCAAAAGAATTAAATATGACCAAATGCGACTAAGGGACAAGGAAGCCACATATTTAAATATTGCAGAAGATGCCTTATTCATTGAGAACGATAAATCAAACAATAACGAATATGGCAGTGCAGACCCCAATGTTCTGACCAATAACATTGCTCTGACTGGAGATGGTGACGCTAACTTAAATAACGCTTATGTAAATTCTGATCCCCAACAAGGTTTCACTATGAAAGATGGAGAAATTAAGGAGGTTGCTAACAACGATAAATCGCCTGCCTTAGTGGAACATGAAGTTGATGCGAAAAAAGAGGAATTGCCTGAAATTCAAAATAATTCTCCTGTAGCCTATAACGGCCGGCACAAATCACTTTCGATGAATCCAGAAACTCAACCTGAAGAACTGGGAGCATTATCAAAAAACACACCAACTTCAAATCCGGAACCTAAACAGAGAGAACCAACCCCGTTATCCAAAGCTACGGACAATACAATTCCTTCTGTGAATGAATTGTCAACAAACAATATCCACGCATTTGGAGAGGTAAATGCAAAATCTTCCGGTGAAAATTCTCCTAAAAGCAAAGCACCAAAAGAACCCGGCTTCTCAGTTGTTATGCCAGCACCTTCGTCCTCTCTAGTCGAATTCAAATCCTCCGACCATAATGAGCCGTTAAAAGCTTCAGAATCGTCAACTTCCAGGAATAATGGTCCGATACCACAAAATATACAAGCCTCACTCACCAAAACATCGAACCAACATCAAATGCCTGAACACAAACCTATTGTAGGCATCTTGAAAAAGGCTTCCTCACCAACTGAACAATCGCTCGATCATGTTTCTTCTTCTGCTCAAATTATAAAAAATCCACCTCAAAGTACAAAACCTTCTGATGCGAAACAACCCATCGTAGCTTCTTCTAGATTTAACGTTTCCTCAACCAAACCGAAGTTAGATGGTGTGAACGATAAACCGAATAGAAATAGTGATGAAAGAGAATTGTGGGAACGAGGGAGTAATGTCAAATCGTATGTGCATGATTCCAAAGCCACACCAGGGCCTTGCGTATCGAATGCAGTCTCGGCTAGTCGTTCAGGCAAAAATGAGGGAGCTGCAGCTTTCCCAATGGCTGCCAGTGTGGTAAAAGCTCAATCGATTTCTAAACAATCTAAAAATGGAAAGCCAAAGACCAAATACGATGCCAATTCAAATTCTACCTCTTCGGACAACTCTGACGTATCCAGTTCCAGCTCAACCTCTAGTTCATCAAGCTCAGATTCTTCAGATTCAAGCTCATGGAGTACTTCCGATTCTTCCGAATCAGAGTCGGATTCATCCTCCAGCTCTTCATCTACCTCTTCAGACTCAGACTCAGACTCAGACTCAGACTTTGACTTCACCGATTCTAGCAGTAGTAGCACAAATACTTCTGAAATCGTAGGTAAAAATGCCAAAGTAATCACCCAAAGGCAGTGCTTTTCAAAGCCCAAAGAGGAAAGATTTTGAAATTATTGGTAAACATTAATATACGACGCTTATTTTTACCTGAATGAATTTGGCAATTGAATTTTGGATATGCTTTGTTTATCGATAAGGTAATAAAGTAATTTATGTCAGAATGTCAGTTGAGCTCTCTTGGCAAAAATTTTTATGTTGGTCATGTATGGTCTTTGGAAATAAAGTTTAAATTGAATTTTATTTTTAAATGGAGAACTGAAACATAAGAAATGCTGGGGTCTAACCTATCACGATTAGATGTTATTGATACAGAATATAAGAAGAAAAAAGAAGTTGAAGGCAACCGATATTAAAATATATAACGTTGTTTTGGTATTCCAAACATTCGGTTTTACTAATGTAAAACACTTGTATATTTTAAAGTTCCAATTAGACGAAGTTATATGAGAGCAAAATATAGTTTTGGCATGTCAATATGTTAAAGGTGGAGCGCTGAGTGAGATTTAGATAACGAATAATTTCCAATATATCCAGTAGAATACGAATTCTAAATCGAAATCTGTTCCCATTCCTTTTTTAACAAAATACAGTCCTTTCATTCCCTTCAAAATATAAATTTTTCAGAAATTTTAAGATGGAGAATCAAAATCTGTTTTGACAGGAAGATAATTCATGTTTTACTTAACACAATTATTAAGAAATAAGTTCAAAGATACTCCAGTCATCTAAATTTAACTCCATTTAGTCATACTATTTTTTGCTCTGGAGTAGCTTATCTTGTTTTATTTTCATCACAAAGATTTATTAATAGCCTCATAGTAATGACTTGCTGAAAATATAAATTTGGTCTCGCCTGCTAAAAGCTCTTTAAATAAATATACCAGGTCTAGTACTTTCATAGAATAGTATTGTTTTGTTTTCTCATTACAATAGGAATAAACCAAACATGATAGACGTGAAAACCTACAAATTATTGTGATTTTGACTGATAAAACTATAACCTTTGTCATCAAATTTCAATGGAAAAAATCAATCAAATCATTGAAGTTTAAGAATGACCGATTAAATTTAAAAAAATGGAACAAGCACAGCACGATTTAGAGGTGACTTTCCATGAAGATCTCCGAACGCTTATAGGCCTCAGGTTATTATCAGACTGTGTAGTTAAGATAGCAGTAATGCGAATACAAATATTGATGGATAAAAGCAAAAGAAGCAAAGAACTCTTAGAATCGTCATGCAAAACTCACTATCAAAGGTTCTATAACCAAGTCCCAGAGACTTTTGAAATTGTAGATGAATACCACAGGATAGATCGATTTCAAATTAAATGATAAATTTATATGAACCTGTATTACATTCTTCTTTAAGAAAGTTATTAAATAAATGAATTATTTGGTTGGAAATATTGGAATTACTTTTCAGTCGCCTTACATTATAAATTACGATATAATAAAAGCATTGCTGTATTCCGAATAATATATATTTACGTAGATTGTTTACATTTCAAAGCACTCAATATGAATCAATAACCTCGTCTCTGACTCATTTTATTCTCCTAATGTAATAAAAATCTTTATGGTAATATTTTTAATATTGTAATTTTATTTACAATGCGTTGGCTCATACGTGTATATCTGTTGTGATCTTCTTTTGCATACAGTATTCTGAAATCAGCCCTATACTGTCTCATTTTGCTAAAATAATTATTTCGTGCCAATTTGAGGCGATAGTAGGAAATCACATTGAAATCGATATCTGAGTACTAGCTGGTAATATTAATTGAAGTGTAAATACAGGTAAAATAAAATTTTACACCTTTATAGGTTTAGTGAGATGTACATTTTATATTTCAAGCTTAATCTCTTTCTAATGGGAATAGATCAACTGATAAAACAAACTGTAATAGAATATTATAAGCATAGAAATGAGTTGGCAGTCATCTCAAACTCCTACATTTAAAAAGTAAAATAAATTTATTATTATATGACATTTTAAATTGAATCTATAGTCTCTTGGTAATTAGATAATGAGTAATTCTTGGCATATAAAACGTTTACCAAATCCTTAAATCAAGAATAACGACTTACAGCATTTCTGATTGAGAAAGACTTACTTAAATTCGAACGAACCTGAATCGATGCGTGTATCTTTTATTTTGAAACAAGCTTTTTAACTCTACGTGGCGGCTGCATGAAAAATGAGTGAAGATTTGAGGGCTGAGGTTAACTGAGTTACCTTTAACTGGATGCAAAAGACCTTGATCTCAAATACAATTGATCTAAAAAACACCGCTCCGTCACAAGTTCATTTACGTACAAACATAGGTAATAGAAATATTTTTGACTGTCGCATAATAATGTTGAATGTTTTACTGAAAAAATCAACCACCTATTTTTGCCTTTTTAAATAAGTGAATCATAAACTCCAGTGACATAATTTATCTATTCCGCAGTTTCTCGGAACCAATAACACATGTTGTGGTCATAAATTTTTGTCTTTATTAAGGTAGAAGATTGCCTTTGTTTTGACCAGAAGTCAATCATCATCTTTTTAAAAAGCCTCAAAACTCAGTGTGTAATATCATGTTTACTAAACAAGTTGCAAATGTCCCCTTATTTAATGCTATTAACTCCTGTTTTGATGCTATGGGCAGCAAACAGTAAAAGAACATCTATATCAATATCTTTAAAAAGAATTGTGACGTTAGATAATCATGCAATATATAAGCCCACCGTCTTTATACAAAATTTGTAATTAGATATTTTAGAGAAATCAAAATTAAATATTCTATATATAAAATGGATTAAATTGTGAATGGAATTCGTTTTTCGGGAGTCAGATTTTTCCTTCACTATTTTCATGTATTCTGCTTTTGAAAACATCTTCTAAATATTATATTATTACTTTCCTAAAGGTGAAAAAAAATCTTTTTTTGAGTTAAGGGTCTCCTTATTCCCTCTCCATAGTACTGAATTGCTATAGATTTGTTCTGTACCAGTGGGCAAATTGGATTATATAAGAGCAAATGTATCGTTGTACTAGAAAAAATGATTTGCACAGAAATTTTTACAAATTTAAAAAATATGAGTTTTGCAGTAATTTTGGCATTTATGAGAAACGAAAAAACAAATCCATTAACATTTTTATTTTTTTAAGTATCACATTCTAGTGATTGATTGAAATTTTGATTTATCACGGGAAATATATTTGATCACATGTTTTGCCTGAGATAAAATTATAGTTAAGTAGTATTAGGTTTCCAAAATCCACGTATTGTTTTATATTTGACTTCTTCATTTCATTCCCTAAGTGAAATGCTAAAACATGGCATATAAGCACTGCCCAGAGAGTATCTGCTTAAGGAAAGGGTGTCAAAAGCTGTCAATAGAATTAAAATAATGAATATAAATAGCGACAGCATTAGAGAAATTATAATTCACAGATTAGGATTTTGTGAAGTAATTGTGATAAATCACTATTTGTGGAAACAGTAAATGGCTTTTACATCACAGAATTTCAATTTAAAGCATAGACCAATCAGTATTTATTAAACCAGCATTGCACCATAAACGATGTGGCAATTTATGTTATCTTGGCTGCCCACGGAGGATTAGTACTTTCACAGTCGCTCAAACTCAAAGGAAGAAGAGAGAAGACCATTCAGTCAAATAGAAAAATTCTCTGAGTCCACACTGGAAAGACTGCTGTTTTTACTTGATAACTGGATAGTTATTCATTCAGTCATGTAAAAGTGAGAATATTTTATTTCCAGGTATAAACAGAGAACAGCAATAATAAACAAACAACTTCTATCAAAAACTCTTTCCGTTTACCAGGAGTGATCAACATGGATGAAGATTCCTATTCCGATCTCACAACCCCTGATATGGTGGACGCACACTTATATTGCTGCGCACTGTGATGCGTAATCGGAAGTAAAACTTATCAGCTCAGTAATGTTTAATTTCTCTAAAGGAATGGGATAGAAAATATCTGTTTCATACTTATTATCACTATCGTGATGATTTCCCCGTAAAGAAACTTGCTTCTTAAGTAAGTTTACATAGATGGCTTTAACTGTAATAATTATTGCAATATGTGCTCTTTCTAAACAGGTACTCAGTGAGAATAATCCAAATAAGCGTTTTGTTTCGCAAGATTATTAAAAGTGTGGATTCGCCCTACTACTCTCTATAAAATAATACCTCTCATCTTCTGTCATCATAGTACTTCAGGTATAACAATCAATATCAGGTGTTTGACAAATGGGTGGTGTCACCGTTTTTAAGTCTTAGTGGAAAGTGTTCGATTTTTTGGAAAATAAACAGTGTAAACTAAAGTACAATTGATTATGATTAAATTTAGGCTTTATATATACGACGGTTTTATACCACTGATACAAATCGGGTTGCGTTGATTTACATTTCCCTTTACCAATACTAAAAAGAAGACTTGTATGGGAAGATAATAAATAATTATTTTTAGCAACAAGATCATAGTCACCCAAGTTTTTAAACTTTAAATTAAACTAAATCTCTCATTACTGTTTCTTCATCGAATACCTTATCAGTCATTCGCTATTTAACATGTAAATGCAGAAAACCTTTTTATAGGGATTAACGTCCAATATATCATTTTTAAATGAAGTGATAACTTTTTAACGTTTAACGCATGCAACATGATATTTTTGCTTGTTTTTTAATATACATGACTGAGGCTTGTCTGCTCACTGACAGATCAAAAAAGATGAACTTCATTTATGATGACAAAATTATAATGATTGGTCAAATAATAGTATTTTTAATTACATATTGAAAATATGTAGTAACATTAGTTTTAAAAACGGTCTACTGTATGACATCAAACAAATTTCACAATCGTTGAATAAATCGCAGAAAGTAAAATCACTGCTTAAGTTATCGTACTAATGCCTCCATAAACGTATTCTATTGTTTTCATTAGAATCAGACTAATAAGCATTTGAACAATTCTTTCGCCTTTAAGCTACACACGCTACTCATTTAATTCAGTAAACGATATGTTTCTAAAAACGCAACTAGAATATAGTTGAATGCTTTAAATAACAATCTCGCTTAACTGTAATTAATGATTTGTCGAAAATCAATATAAGCAATTCCCTGATAAGCACTTTTTATTATATAAATTTAATTTCTTTTAAGTAATTATGAATACCAAATCAGTTGTAAAATGAGTAGTTGCAAATTTCAGCGGTAGATGCGATGAAAACTCACTTCGTAGTCCACCAAATTCTTTTCTCAGTTAACTAGGCCTTATCAAAGAAATTAAAATTAAATTCCTAAGTCAATATACAGCTTCAATCTCAAAGCAAATTTCGAGCCAATTCATGAAGATTTAAAATAAGTCTGCTTAATGCAACATCAGTGATACCTTTTTCAAACTTTCGTTAAATGGACTTAATCAACGAGGGAAACATTTTCTAAATTCTATTTTACATAACGGTAATTTGATGAAGTACCTGGACATTTTAAAGGAAAACTTTCTGATTAATTGTTTACAATAAGGCAAATATTGAAAAAAATGGCACTTCGAGTTAAACATTGTGTTTATACTAGTAATAAATTATTGTATTTTAAATAACCGTTAAAAGATTTCCAAATAATATTATTTCACTTGTACCTATAAAAATAGACGAAATAACTTATTCATAAAACACGAATTAGCAAACGACTAAAAGAATCAATACATTTAATAAATAATTGAAGAAAATTTTATATTAACGCACACTGAGACGTCCCATTAAAATGTGACTAAATTCTTCCTTAGATTAGGTGTGATTTTAGTTAAATTTAAATTTAATTATAAGAAGCTTATAAGTTCTCTCCATCATATTCCTGGAAACTTTATTCATAGGAAATTATAAAAAAATTATGCTTTTAACACAAAATGTTATACTTCCTGAATATGACTAATTCCGTTGGCAAAAAATAAGAATAAACGATTTTAATGGCGAGTTTAAAAGCATAAAGAGCTTCATTTAACTTATTATATAAGTATTGAAATGTAGTTTCTATTGTTCCTCTTAATTCCTCTTGACCTTACTGTTTATTTAAACAAATTAGAACAAAAGAATTGTGTCATTGAATGCATTAAAGCCTCTCATCAATATTAAGATCCAATTTAAAGTAACACAAATCGAAGAGCTTAATCTTATTTATTCTTATTAAGCTACTGAATTGTGACCTATAATAATTATAACTCCGAAACAAGCGATAGAATTATAATACGCATTTGATACTGTGTGCCAGCGATTAATACAAAATAATTGTTCGTACCTTTATGATTAAAAATTATGCGGATCGCAGTTTCGAGCAATAAACAGAGCAATTTAATATGTAAATTCTATGCTTATTCAACAGTAGAATAATTTTTAGTCAACATGAATTTTCTTTTATTTTTATTAAGATAGAATTATTTATTATTTGTTATTAAGATTCGACTCCGTGTATTGACGCTGTCTTCAAGTCTCAATAATAGCAAGGGAATAAATTTTATGCACCTTTTCCCCACCGTGTGATTATAAATAAAAGTAAACATTCAGTATTTGTGAGAGCTATTTGAGTGCAACTAAAATTCTGAGCACAATAAATATTCAAATAAATCGAGCTGACCTCGTGTATCGTCTAACTGCTTTTTAACGTTAACCGAGGGAGTAGCACTGTCATCAAATTTTGACCTCCTTCAACTTTGAACCAGTTTAAAAACATTGTTTTTCAACATAATGGAAACGAAATCATTTTTGTGAAAATCAGATTTCTAATGTATCTCATAAAAATATTTGCTTTCATGGCAAAAAATCCTAATTTTCAGTCTTTTCCCTTAGGAAATGTTGTACTAAAATGATAAATCCTCATGTTTGATGGACCTTTTTAAATCTGATTAAAAGCTTATCCAGTATTCTTCTCCACGTATAATATTAACAAATTAAATTTTTTGGCTTCAGTTGATGCTATTTAAAAATCAATACAATTATCGGTGATCCTTTTTAATAAAGTAGATATAACCAAAAAGAGAATTTCTTTATTCTTAAAAAAAGACGCATTACTTATCAAACTGGTTCATTTCAGGCATCTGACACATACCCCATTGTATTTCGGTACACCAAAATGTCCCGGCTAGTTTAACAAAATTTATGATAAAAACACTTAATAATATTATGAATATGAGCACTCAAGAATATATGCTAAATGTTGTTAATGAAAAATAACATCGAATCAATATGTTCTCTAAAAACAAAAATACTCGTGAAATTAAGTTCACAAACTGTTCAAAGGAGATTTGCCAATCATCTAAATATAACCAAATATATTAATTAATATATAATCATATTAACTGCATAAAATAAATTAATTTTCAAGGCAGAGGCAATACTTTTAGTAGATTGGTGCGCAAGTAAGCAACATTCCAGTACTATTCTTAAAATAAGATTGAAATGTTAATAATTTAATGCTCAGCAAGTTGCTTTCCCAAAATGTTACAACCAATCTGGATTGCGCAAAACGATACGTCGATTTTTACTTCATCAGCTAATTTCACATATTTCGCCCTGATAGGGAAAATTCCAGGATCTTCAAAATTCACACATTCCTCTCATTCCCATTATATTCCGGAACTTTGTTAATTTAATATATCATTTTATTTACTAGAATGTGCTACTGTATGAAAAATGGTTACATTTAATTTCCTTTTCTTAAGAATTCAAATTTTTTAATTGATCATAGGCCATTTTTTCGCTGTACAATTCCTTTTTGATTCAGGATACGTTTAAAAGTAATTTCTACTTAACCCCTTATGAAATTACATTTCTGGTATAATAAAATTTTGTGGTTTTAACTTTCAAACACTTAAGGATTACCTAACTGATTGATTATAGAAAGCAGTCTTCGAAATTAAAATTCGAAGAGGATATTTCAACAAATGAAATTATTTTATGCAAATGTGTAATTTTCTCTCTCAATTTTGACCTTTTATTAGATAAATAATCGTGATCTCTAATAAAGCTTCATTAATGAGCTCATAATTTTTATTGAAATGAATTTACTTGTTTTATTTTTCAACAGATTCTTGAGTGGTGAGCAAAGCCCTTAATGCTAAACATAATCACAATTTTAATGATGTCTGATTGTCTGATTAGGTCTTTTGTAACCAATCTTTTCATTTTGTTAGATTATAAATAGTGGCATCATATGGTTTTTAATATTTTCTTTTAAAGTAACATTTCATTACGAAATACCCTACAATAATGCCAGTTTGTAATGTCTACAAAATCAATAGTACGCTTTGCAAAAGTTTATAATAATATGAACAATTAAATTGCATTAATTGAAAGCCGACTTTATGATAAATACAATATACATATGAATATTTGTCTCCTATGTCCTAACTTATGCCTTCTTCTTCAAGTTTACTCTCTTCTTTTATGTCCATCCGGAACATTTCACGATATCCTTTATTTCGACACTTCGAAATGAATAAAATATTAGCACTCCGCCTTGTGAAATACTAACCACAAAATTAAGTCATCACATACTGGTAGGAATATGAGTGATTTAAACTATATTAATGACACATTCCGAAGCACTTTAAAAGATCGCATTAAACTTTGCAAATAAATGTGGTAATTAAGCTTAGACTGAACGCTCAAAGATATCATATTGATGATATATTTTAATAAATTGAGCAATAGATGTTCAAAAATAAACAGAAGGGAAAAGTTACACAAGGCATTAATTTTTAATTTAAAAAAAAAGAAATTGCGTTAGAGTGAAAATTTTTCATTTTAATTGAAGGAATATTGTAATCAGTGTATTCCATAAATAAATGAAGTTTCTTTCGATGAGAAAAATATCTATCGCCTCCTTTGTGACCGTTAAACTTGGAGTTGGTCGCGCCATATTCGGCCAGAATGTCGTTCAGGGATTTTTGTCATATTGCTAGTTTCTAACGTGTCACTCATTTTATTTTCGGCCGTCTCCCAATTTGATTTCATTTTCTAAAATTTCAGAGACTATCACGGATTATCGATGAAAACGATTTATTTTAAATTATTTTTTTAAATACTGCAAATTTACCCTATTTAAATAACTTTTAACTATTTTTTAAAATTCACTTAAAAATATCAATCCAAATGTAGGTGATTATTTTATTAAATTATTCCCATTTCAATTCAATGAACAGTGTATCGTAGAGTGAAGTTTCTTTAAAACAGATATCTCATATTATTTAAAAGGAAAACTTAATTTGCTTTTCAAAACGTAGGTAATGAATCTATCTTTCAGCCATGAACCCGTTGCGTCGAGTAAATGCAAAAAATCAAAATATTGCCTTCAGTTTAAGAAACTTAAACTACAAAACATGACGGAAAATAAAGTAATTTATTTGCATTTATAAAGATTATCCTATAAAACATGGTTTAAACATTTGGTATTCCTCGTAATTTGTAAGAAGATTCTATTGGAATGCCAATGTTTAAGTTGTTTTAAGATACGACAAATAAAGCCAAATTTTCAAAAAAATCAAGATACGAACTTTAAGGCAGGTTTTTGTTTATATCTTTTAGAATCTGTTACTTAAATTAGTTAAATGGGAGTAATATAGGTGAAGTTTACATAGTCGTCTTGGATGTGCTGTCTTTTTAGTGGTCAATTAAAACAACCATTTTAGAGTTTTTCTTTCATTTTATTGTTTGTTTTCCAAATTGTTATAGAAATTTTGCAAGAATATCACAACCTAAAATAAGTATCCATAAACTTGTTTTGACAGTATTTTGCACCCAACAATGTCAACTTTTACTAGATCCCTGCAAACCAGTAATTAAAAATATTCAATGTTACAAATTGGAAATATTATTTGACACTCTATAATACTACAACCACATAAGTAATAAGAGCCTTAAGTACACTTTTTCTTCAGAATTATTAGGAGTTTATTAATTAATATAATCGGAAATTAATGTTTGTGTTCGATAGGCTGGCAGTCATCACAATTTTATACTAAATAACTTTAAAAGTTTTTCATCAAAGAAAGTATTTTAATTCAAAATTAATAATCATTTTTGCATTGCTCTTTCCTTTTCAATATTGATTTACTAATGGATACATTCCTATACGTCAAACTAATATCCTTGAGAAGGCTTTTAATAGAGAAAGTAGATGGAAATTTCACATAATAAATGCTTTTTAATATATCTCAAGCAAATTTGATAGATGAATCATGCAGAGGATGGTTATTATAACTATGACACTAATAATTGTCAAGCATTTAAAAAAACTTTTTTCCAACATTTATCTTTTGGAGAAGAATAAAATCATGGGGTCTCCCTGGTAAAGTACTTGAATTCCGCTATCTCCTTAACCAGACTTTACCCATGAGATTTGCAATTTCAAGCATTTGATGTACACCAGTCATTAAATATAATATTTTTCTTGTACGTTGTCAGTGCTAAACTTCAATGCCCCGGTAATTTATCATTGTAAAATCTTCTGAAGTGTTTCCATATTAGTTCTGATTTAAAATTAAGAGATAGAGGTTAATAAATCAAAATCCGTCTAAGTTATAGGAGTTAAATAATTTATTGGCATTTTTATAAGGCGCAAAGGTATTTTGTTTAATCTTAATAAAAGTTATTACCAAAATGAAGTTAGACTTTATTAATAATTTGTAATTATTTTGAGTTTTCCTTATAGTATTGACGCCACAAAACTCCTACTGAAGGCATAGCCTGACAGTTAACCATCGGTTAGGGCTAAAATTATGCAGGTCTAAAATTAGCCTCACAGCAACCTTTTTTTGGTTATTCGTGATCTCCATGATTGCCATAATGAAAAATAAGACTTGTGAGGTATTTTGTTACAACAGAGTAAGTCGCATTAAAAATAACATTTGGCCTTGAGAGTCTAATGGATCATTAGACATTATGATTAAGTAATTATCAAAATTTGAACAATTACTTATTTTTATAAATTATAACCAATTTTAATTACAAGATGGGCACAAAATCTCATTTAAAACGCAAATTTTTATATAAAAATAAAGTTGAAATTCTTTCGCTCCATAATTTGACTAAAACGTATTGATTACTTCTGGGCAGGAAGTACAAATTTTAATGTAAGTAAATATATCATATTCGCCATTTACTGGATTTAATGATGTAAACTTTTTGTACTCTACCCCATTTACATCAGAATTACAAGTGATAAAAACTGGTCTAGTGAAGTTGAGGGAATTAAACACGATATAAAGGAAATCAAACAGTCTGGGAATCGACATGGAGCAAGTAAGATCATAAATGTCAAATTGTGTAAAGTTCTACGTAAATCGTATGAAAGAAGAATAGTTATTTTTAAATTCTGGTAATATTTAGATATCAGTAATTTGGAAAACCTTAACTACGAATTGGGTCCAAATTTAATAAGGAAATTACTGATCGCGGTCATTGAAACTATGAAAGCTCTTTAAAACACTCCATACTAGTTCGTATCTTTCAAAAAACATAGTTATATAAATCTAAAACTTCCATGGAAACTTACAATTATTTAAAAGTTTGCAGAGTTCGTGTTAAGAATAAAATTCTATTTTTCACTATCTTCTCATTTATGGCGAGAACATTACTAAAAGAATAGCATCCCACGAAAATTTTATCCCCCGTACTCTGAAATTGAATGCAAATGCTTTATAGTAATCATATAAAACGCAAATAACGCAGATTATTTGTCCATATTTATAACGAAATTGGATATTCTTCTCCGAAATTTAATTAGATCATTGATCCGGTGATACAGTGGCCGATTTTGACAAATCAAAGCTCATTTGTATCTACTTAGTAAAAGGATGCATCAGTTAACGTACCTTTCTGTGAAATCAAATGTTGCGGGAATAAAATTCATCGGTACACATCAAATAAACGGAATGATCGGGCGGACTGGTTTATTATAGCTAATTAAGCCAAAAGAGGCAAAGTTTGTTTTCCTCACCATAGGGACTCTGTGAAAGTCTCCTACTGTCCAAAATAAGTGTTAAAAATGCTTTCTCAAACGTACTTAAGAATTACTATTCACAAGAAGATTCAGAATGAACATTTTTATCTGCTGCAGCTGAATGCTACTTACATTTAATTTTATTTTGGGATTCACTTTCTCTAATAATATTTAGCATCGAGAAAAGGTACATATCTTGTTAATGCATATTTATTCCTAATTCATGTTTGTTAGTTAACTTATATAAACAATGCAGATTAAAAAGCGAAACCTCCAGAAAATTAAATCTATTCAACTTATCTGAAATTCAATTATATTAACCGTCTAATAACGTTTTAATTGTTTTTTTTAATTTTTGTTCATCTATGATTGTCAACATTCTTGGAAATGGCTTTAGTAAAGCCCTAATAGGATAAACATCTGCATAAAATGTTTATTTAATGCTATAGCATCAGTCATAATATTATGAAATGGCCGAAATTGGAAACAAAAACGCATACAAGACTGGATTAAAAATTTCTATAGGATATTCAAGCATCAGTTATTTATAGATTGACATTGGTAAGATTGATTGATTGATTAACTGATTATTTGCCATCTTTTAGGGTGCACATTTCTGATTCTCTGAGACTGGCACTGCCGATGTTTTCATTAGCATTACTCCACTGACTGCTTTTGAGTTAAATATACTTGAAATTTTTGATGTAACAAACCTTTATTTTAATTAAAACTAGTGAGAACATAAATGTAGGGTAGAGTTTCATGCGCAAATAGTGCGAATTTTACCTCCACTTCCTAATCATTAGAGTGTCCTAAAACAGTGAAATTTATATGAATGTTGCATAAAATAGTATAACGCTAATGTAAATTTTATAATTATTATTGAGAGTAAATGACCAAAAAATATTGAAGGTGTCAAGACTCCACGAAGTCTGCTATATTGAATACTTAGACACGACCAACAAATGAATGAGGGGTTCTTCAGCCACATGACCAAAATTATTCTTAGAACTTGTGAATTTTTTCTAAATGTATTTGGATAGAGATTATATTTTCAGAGAAATTTAGCTTTATTAAATATTCTTTAGATGTTACTGATCTGAAAACGGGTTCGATAAAGTAAATGTACTGAATTTTTTCTTAGAGATAAACTTGGCATTCTGAAATTTGAAGAACATTTTGTATCCTTGAATAATTTAGATGGTTTAAGAAATCACTTTCTAGATGACACCGAAAGTGTTGCAATCAAGATTTCCATAAGAATCGTAATAGATTAGGGAAATACCGAAGAGAAGAACTAAAAACATACTGATATAGTTTATATTAATGTATTTCATCGGGGCGTTGCCAGCGATTGGAATAGTCAAAATTGAGGCGGTCAAACATAACTTATTCGATTATTTCCGAATAACTTTCTCCCAATGGAATTTAGAAATATCAATATAAAATCCAAACAACTGCTAGAATCGAAGAAATGAACTGCACAGTTTCACTCTTCTTTTCATTGATTTAATTGACCATGAATTCTTCCACATACAATCTCATTTTAAACTGGTTTAAAATAATCGCGTGCGTGGATTGTTTGATTCAGATATTCATATTGACCATATTAAAGTTTTACTCATTATATTTTATAAGATCTTTTCGATAAGCTTTTTCCTACCGATTTTAATTTGTCTTCTCCTTATACTTCTATATGTGTTAAGACCACGATAAATATACCCCACAAAGTACCTAACAATTCTTCTCCTTACCATTAACATATGTTCAGATACGCACTTGCATTCTAATATAGTGTACAATAGGGGCGAGAATCTCTGTGACGGAGGGTTAAACCATCTCCGCATTCACGGTTAGCAGTTTAATTCTGCCAATATCTCAAATAGAATTAGAAAGCACCGATCGCCATGGACCACAATAAATAGTTTTCTAAAAATTGGTCAAAATATATTAGTTATCATACTTTCTGATCATTCTGTTTTAATTATCATGAAAAATTCAGATGGGATATACTGGAAGATTGTTTTCGTTAATTTGTAATTGCAAATATATTATCCATGGGTTTTGGGAGGAAGTAAAAGATCAAAGATTCTCCTTGTGTCATAAAATTTTTTAAATTCATTTACATCTGAAAACATAATAGAATCTTATACAATAAAAAAGCAGGATATAGGAGGTGAGAGATAATCAAAAGTGACTGGTGGGTTCACTTTTTCCTTCGAAAACGTCCATGTGTCTTTTCCCTTTTTCCATTCACGGCTCTGCCATTGGCCTGTGATCTTTCGTGGGACTTCTCTTTTGGTTTAGGTTTATGCCTTGGCTTTTTCTCTTCACTCTCCTCGCTCTCTGATTCAGTCTCACTCTCTGAAGTAGATTCATCGGAGTCATCAGAATCAGATTCATCAGAATCAGATTCATCCGAATCTTCATCAGAATCAGAATCATAAGAGCTTTCGTCTGAATCTGAATCATAACTAGAAGAGTCCTCATCAGAATCGTAAGAGGAAGTCTCTTCAGAAGAATCGTCAGAGGAACTTGTATCTTCAGAATGCTCCTCATGATGTTCCTTTGTTTTTTCCTCCTCGGGTTTTGATGATGAAATAGCTGGAGCCGTCTTCTGCCCCCTTGTTGATTTTTTAGCTGCTTTCTTTGCCTTCTTTTCCGCTCTCTTTCTTGCCCTCTCCTCCTTCCTCAATTTCATTTTCTCTGCGAATTTGCCCATCATTAAGGATCTAAATACATAATGCAGAATAGATCAATTTTATATTTGAAAAATTTTTTAAATTTAGATTTCGTATTTCTAGTTGAAATTACTTCTTAATATTTATATGTAATAATAAACTCATGAAATTCAACAAGAACTACATTTATATATACATACCGTTAATTATGTTTTTAAATTGATAAATTCAAACACACTCAAGGATGATTTCTAATAAATAATTTAACCGTTTTATCCTACTCTGAACAAAGAACTAACTGAAACATTATCTTTTAAATTAGATTTGAAATTATAGATTTAAGTATAACGGAATTTAATGCGGCAACAAATTAAACTTCATATTTTGTGGTTCATTTTGATAATACATCATGATAATGAACTATTCTCCCTGCTCTAAAATTTTATATTCTTTTGCTGTTTTATTATTAGGAGAATGCTTTGAACATACCGTGTCACTATTAAATTAAAACTTGACTTTCTAGTTGATTTTGAAATTGCTACAAATATATTTAGATGCCATTTTACTTGTTATATCTCCCTTTGAGTAGTTCACTTTTCATTTTCATTATTTCATCAGCACTATACATTATTTGACAATAATTTCAAATTCGTTAAGTTTATTGAAAGCATGGCTTCATATTATTATACACAGATTCAAATGTAACTAACTTTTTCCACATAATGCTGAAAAAATTGTACTTACTGATTTATCCTAACTTAAATTTTATGAATTTATCTGTTTTTAACTTAGGTTATATGTATATATGTATGTAGCAACGGGAATTAACCGACTTAAATTTATTGGGAAAATCAGTACAGGTTTCGTCTAAATGATAAAGTTACCGAGAATGCTATTCATTAATGATCATTCAAATTGATGTAAACGCAATAGTGGGTTGATGAGCATTCCCGGCTGATGACATGTTCATGATTGCATTTTATTTTTGCAACACTTTGGAATACTCTTTGTGAGAATTGGTCTTATGAGAGGCTTATGATAAGAATCCGCTTTTGTGAAGTTTCAGCATCTAATGTTAGTAAAATAAAGTTAATGACAGTAATGATGCTCGCAATGTGGCTGAAATTAATCCATTTTTAAGGGGCAGTCTTGTTATTATTAATAACAGTATAAAAATTAAACTAGTGAGTGCAGCTTCCAATCATAATAATAAGAACTCAGTGCAGAATGAATCGATTCTGACTGTAAAATGCATAAAAAGCTTTTTTAATATAGAATAACCTAATATAATGAAATTAAAACTGTTGACGTTGGGTTTTCTTTGCATTGATGTAATTTTCCATCTCAGTGATCACTATATTTTATGATTATTTGAAACATCCAAATTACCTTGAAATGTGTTTCCACCTGTTAAATTAAGAGGCATACCGGTCTTATAATTAATGCTCAGTTTACCTCATCTCTTGTCAGTCATAATCAGACGGTATGGTTAGCAATTTATGTCCCTAGATTTGCATCGATAAACATTGATCCCGTGACCTTCAATTTGTCAGGTGCAAATGCTGACTACTATAACGATATTTGAAAATTACATTCTTACAAGTGATTGCTTATTAACAACTGGCCGAGGCTAATTTTTCAATTACTTGAAAATAATAAACGATCATTACTTTCTGCATCAGCTTAAAATTTCCATTTTCTTTTAAAAAGGTACAATTTTTTCTTATTGAAGTTTATTCTTTCGGCTCGTTAGATAGTGAAAATAGACACTGTTTGAATACTAAATTATTTGAATACTAAATTTTTTCTAATACTAAAATAGACTACTGACACTGAAATGTTGTTTGAATGTTAGATTTCCGCCCATGGCTCTGGATTTCTGGAGTGTGCGACCCTTAATATACCGAACAGACGTATTCAGTAACTGTTATAAACATTGGGGTCCATCGGAGCCACATCGAACGAATAGATGGAATAATCAAGTCACTCATGTCGTCAGATCAGTTCGGAGGTGGAAGACAAACCACCCCCAATTTATCAATAAGTAAATTAAGTTTATATACAAAACATTCCTTCAATGGACGTGAGTTATATCTCGTCGGAGTCTCGAAATGATGATAGACACCTGTTTAGGTATTTATGTGCAAACACGCAAACACACAGTGGGACCGTTTGTGGACATTAAAGTGGAGATCTTATCGTCAGTCAATCATTTCTAATCGCTAGGTGATGATAGACATCTGCTGGCTATAGCAGGTTTAAGACATCTCAAGTGTAAAAGTTATTCGACAACCTAGTTGGCATTAAGTAGGGCTAATTTTGTGAGGCAACAAATGTTAACAGGGTGATTTATAGCCATTGATTTTATAATGTTAAGAACCAGCTGCAGTATTATAAATAAATAGTTGGTAGGAGAACCAGCTCAAAGTAATTTAGGAACTACTTAATATTAGATCGAAATGAATGTATTTACTCAAAAAAATACGTTTTCGTAAAAATTCTCTAATTTGTGTTAATTTATATAACCATCGTTCAGGTGTAGTAGTTTTCAAATGGACGATCATCTTGGATTATACCTCATTTCTAGGTTTTGGACAGTCCGGACTAATTCTGGCTACCTGGGAAGATGAGAAGATCTGACAGCTATTTAAGGAGATTATGATAATGTGACGACTTAGTAATTACTCTAATTTTTCTGACGATTTCAGTAATGCTAAAATCTAAAAATTTCTTTGGACTGGCAATAATAACAAAAATTTATAAATGTTTAAGATTTTTTTCATTGAATTTAATATTCGTTCCGTAAAATTTAAGGCTGTAAAGTCTACCACTACTGTTTTTTATTCTAACAAAAATACTACGATATCTCTGGCTGAACCATTGTGTTCCAGAGCAACTCCCATTCAGAGGGCTAACGATGGCATGAAATTGCCCTAATTAGTCGGAGGAAGGGAAAGAGTGCGAATTTCAAGCGCCCTCTGGCATCCGTTAGGCTCAGAATTGTTCAATTTCCAGAGCAGAGATGGAACTCTGGTACATGGGCAATTGTACATATAGTAATGATATCAAAGGCTGCTTTCCAGATTTTTTGATGAATTTACAATTAACACTCATGACAGATAGAGAGACTTGCTTTACTTTACAAAAGCACAAAGCATTTCATGGCCTTTTTTATGAAGATAGTGACATCGAAAGCAGCGTTTAACTGCATACCCATTGAATTTCCCTTATTTTGCTGATAAACTTAGTTCCGCTTTTCCGTGGCCTCATTAATAAAGGTAGAGCACACATTATTTAACATAAAATATTGCGATAGTACCATTTTAGGAATTTTAGCATTGGTGGACGATTTAGGAGCTCTGGAGAAGGCAAAATTACACCGGAATTCTTTGTGTTCCATTTTCAAGTAAGTTGCGCACCTCTGCTATTCTGCAGTTTGGGACAAGTTACTGTTTGACTACAGCTAGCTTGGTGGCACATCGTGCTAGAACAATATTTGGTTTAAAAGAAGCTGGGGAGATATGAAATATGCCATTTGTGGACTTTCAGGAACTGGACAGTGCGATTTTCTGTCATCATTGTCTGATTAAATGAGCGTCGCACTGAGATGCATCGCAAGAAAAGCCGGGTCCGGGGACGATAAACCTGGATATCTGTTTCCACCTTCAACCCCGAAATCCCGTAACTCAGGAGACCAAGCGCTATCAATGACAAAACCATTACTCCGAATATTACGGTAAATCTAGGTGGGTTCGATGTATAAAGCTTGAGAGCTATCACCGAGAGATGTTGGTGAAAAAATGGTGACAAAGAAAATGACATTTTCGTTCAAATTCTCTAGTTGCGTTAATTTATTGAGACATCTTGCAGTATTTTTCTCGGCTCTTGCGCAGTACAGATGTATGTCTTTTACGCGGTGTCTTATTATATGAAATTTGAATTATTTGAAACATAAGAAATTAGCGCGAATTCTACAACATTTATATATTTCATAACAAGAATTGAATTGAATTTACTACTCATAGCTAACAGTAAAACTGTATTAGCTAATTTGAATTATGCCTCATTTACAACTGTAGTGGAAATAAATTCGTTCGAATAGAGAAAATTAAAGGAGACAGGATAAGAGGGTGACAAATAAGGAATCTTACAAATAAAAAATTTTGGTGAATATGTTATTTTCTTATATGTAGCGACTGTAATGTTTGCTTTCAGTCAGATGTGAGGTAAACAGATATGCTACATACCACAATCTATTTTTACCTTCTTAATCGTCGAAGCAGCATAAGGCCAAATTAAAGAGGGAAAATAAGAGCATTTATATTATTGTATCAGTGCAACCAAAGGTAATACTTTTAATATTAATAAAAGTGCCCAATTAATTTATTAGACTATTATTATTATTATTAGAGATATGAGAGGTTTTATTGCTTTTTAATTGTGCCGTTTTGAAGGCAAGACTCCCCTCTCTATTTTATACGGGAAATTGAAACTATGGGTTAGTTCTTATTGGCTCGGAGACAATGTGACCAAATGATAAATCGATATATTTAATTCGATATGAGGAAAGTTGAGCTTTCGATGAGAGAATTGGATTGAGAACAACTGTTGACTTAGACAGTTATATGTATATATTTTATTTCTTAAAAGGCAAAATGCTTTCGATATATATTATAGCCAAGAACACGTGCCACTCGTAACAAAATACAAATTTGAGTTATAAAAAGACATTAATTCGTTATTAAAAGTATGCATTTGAGTGACTTAAATCATTAAAAAATAGGGTTATTTTTAAACCGTTTTAGTGACGCACGCAAATTTCATCAAAATTGATAATTTACATTAGAATTTAATCGCGTACTTTTATTTGGAAAGGGTTATTTAGACTCAGATTATAAAAGTAGCATTAGTAGGAACAAGTGATTCTTTACATTCTTCAACGTAGCACAAGTCTCTCAATTTAAGCACTGGACAAATTTCATCAGGAATTAGCAATTTTCTATTTAAAAAGGAGAATAAAAAATCTTGCAAAGAAAACCATGGCAAATTTCAATAAATTTTGCCTTAAATCTTTCTAAAATATGATTTAACCGAAAGTGCGTAAATTAGTAAAGCGATTTTGTGAAAATTGATATCTCAATAATTTGTCTCAATGGAAATTTATAAACGGGGTTTTTTAGAAAGAGACACAATATTAATGTGCGAAAAATATTGTTTGAACTATCTTCTCTTGAGAAACAGCACTTTTACTATTTGTTTTTATGCACACCATATTTATATCATTTTTCGGCTTTGTGCTTTTGAAGAAATGTCATATTTATACGCTGTATTCTTGTATGGTACCATAAAATCTCCAGCTAGATTTTTTGGATATTATTTAAAGGTTTTATTTCAGTTGTTTATAAGTGCCTGACTTGTTCTCTCCCCATACTCGGGTATTGAGATGTTAAATCGTAACGTGGATCAGAAAAATTTAAGACCTATCATGTCTTATTCATTTTGATGTGTACCTAAGCTTTGGAATTCAGCCGATATTTATCGCTTTGATAAACTTTACTTCTCTGGGTAGTGTATATACAAATAAGGTAAAAACTGGAATCCTTCGAGGAAACAATACAATTTAATAGATAATGATAATAAGCGGATAGGAGGACGATGTTTGCTTATTTGGAAACCAACGCAGTTGGTTAGCTAGGGAGTGATTATTTGATTTTTTTAATAATGCATTATTTAAACCGTATTAATGAGTCTGTTTTTGTGGAAAACATATGTAACATATGTAGGGTTCTAAAATTAGGTTTACTTCACAATCAAATTAACACCAGATTGTGGAATTATGAGTTAGAATTTCACAACTGTTTAGCAGAAGTTATGTGAGGCGGAGAAAATGAAAATGCTTACTGGAATTAAAATTTTCAAATAATGTTGAGCAACGTGTTGTAACGAGGATAATTAAATATGTCACGTCGATTTTCAGAATCATCAAAACCTTTCCAATGTGCTTGTCAGATATGTTAGGAGTAAATTTTGGAATTTTAAATAGCATATAAATACATAAAAAGGCGTGTTACATTTACATAAGGCTGTATTACAGACCGACAGGACACCACGGCCCAATTATTTAACATAATCATTTCCGATTCTGAAACTTGACATAGTTCAAATTAAGTGAGAAGCTGAGTTTAAAAAGGCAACAAATGAGTGCATACCGTTACAAGAAATTAAACTCAAATATTGTTTTATTTCTCTGCTTTCAAAGCTAAGCTCTAATCGAATACTCTATAAAATAATGAGAACCAAAATTTTATTACTAATTACCTTAATGGCAAATAAAAATATGCATAATGTTTACAAAATTATTTATTTATTAAATCGCTCTTTACCTAAATATTTTATTGAAATCTTTTATGAGATGTCCCTTTTAAAATGAAAAATATAAACCACCAGGTTTTAAAATACATGAAGATAATCCCTCATTAGGTGAAATAACCAATAGCTTTGAAATTCCGTTAGAAAAATAAGTAGCGGCAAAATATTGAAACCAGCAGAAAAAATTTTGTCTTATTTCTAACAATTCAATGCAGACATGAACAGCTCATACCGACTTACAACAAGATATTTCGTAGTCTTGCTCCAACAAAACACCCCCATAATGAACAGGTGGCAATCACATGAAGAATTTATTGATTTAACATTGATATATCAAGACGATTGACTAGTCAGATTGTTAAATCTTGCGCAAGACCTTAGAAAAGCAGTGGTCATTATCATCGTAGGCTTCAGATTTGTTTCTTGATTATTATCAAATAGAAACTTGCCAACTGACAAATTCTCCTCGGTATTTACTTCAATTATTTTGTATTATGTGATTAACTTATTCATTTCCAGTAAAAATCACTTATATACATAAGAAATGTCTGTTGATACTTAAATTTGTAAAAATTATATTTTATCCCAAATTATTTTTAATTCTTTTAATAAAATATATCTAAGTGATGTATAATTTGCCAAAACAAAATATTACACTTAATTAAACAGTAATTGGATAATATTTAAAAAAATAATATCGTAAGGGATAGAAGTCAACCAAGTTATTTTTCTCATTACTGTTAAGGAGGGTCACCAATTGGAAATCAACATAAGTAAATAATAACCTTTTAAAAATATAAAAATATAAATAAAATCATAATGTTTAACGTTCTTATACGTATAGATATATAAAATCAAATAAATTCAATTAAATATAACGTTTATATATAATTCGGACGAAATTATATTGAATTTTTCATCACTGTGGTATTCAACGCATTTAGCTGATTTTTCACCATTTTTTTATATATAAACTTATTTTCCAAACTACCATTACAAGTACTCCTACAAGTTTATCACACTAATGGCATTTAAAAGTAAAAAAGTCACTCCAGATTATATTTTTTACAAAATTTTGCATTTTTACTATTTAAGTCTAAGTAACTTTAAAATCTGTATAGCATTCAGGGCCTAAAGCTGCGACTCTTTGTCAAGAAGGATGCGAAATTTTAAATTTGGATGTTTAATAATTCTATTTTGTTAAAAATAAGATAATACTGGAAATCGATTTCATACCACTTTTATAAAATTTGATCTACAAAAATTTCTTTTTATGTCTGATTATAACATCACATTGTGTCAGTAAATATTTCCTTCGTCTGCATTATCCTAAGAGAAATTATTTTCTGGGAATTTGGGTTATCGTGAACCTTATTACTGACTAGCTCACTGAAAATCGCTGGAAATTTCTAGCTAATTTAAGATTTCCTTAGATTTTTTTTCTTTTGTAGCGTTATTTATCAAGGATAAAATTTGACAGTAAATTTAGTGCAAATTTGGCATTTTGAACTTCAAAGAAGCTTGAAAAATCTTTAAGGGATTATTATTCGAAGTTTTCCAATCTCCCTTGATATTTGCAATGTTTAATCGTGCTGGTCAAAATGACGGAATTTTGAAGACATAAATTATTAGCTAAGAATAATATATGATTAAAAATCGGAAATATGATAAATCCCATTGAGCGATAGAGACCACACTGACCACTTGCGGAGGAGATACCTTTAATCAGATTTTCTGTGATGATAATGCCTGTAATGCTACAATCAACTTCGATGAATCAAACAGCGGATTTGTAGGACTGCATGCATGTGACTAAATTCTGCTTTTCCTGTCATATTCATCCTTGATTATTACTTTAACATATTTCGTCTTCAATAAAGTACTGTTTAGGGATTTTTGCTACTAAAAATGCGGTTGATCAGTTGAGAAGCCTATAGCAAAGTTTAAGTCAAATAAAAGCCGTCTATTAGAAGCTATAAAATGAAATAAAAATTTTGCTGGTTTGGCATGCTTCAATCGAAAATATTTAATAACCAGTTTTTAGTTTTTGTGAATTTTAGAGATCAAAAAACATTTCTTCGATGATTGGTCTGTTTATTTCCATCTCTTTTTAGATTTTCATACTCTACCCTCAGCTATACTAAAATATGACATTCTGATAGTACAAAAATGCAAATACTATTAACATTCTCATTATTTCATCTTAGATGCTGTATTATCAGAATATGAATAAATTTTTACGCATTTCATGCTAGAAAAAAATAATTTGCTTATTATAGCAGGGAACTTATGTGAACACAGAGCTTACAACGGTCTGCTAACTTAAACGTTTAGAAGTTTCATCTCTGGTATATTAAAACGGTAAATTGCGACCTATCATGTACAATCTATTGTATTCTCAATAGTTGGCAGAAAAATGAATTGAAGAGGTAAGACCGACCCTTCTTGATCAAATAATACCGGTCAATGAGTACTGAATATCATAGAAGAATATTTTCCACACTCCGGAAAACGAATATTGAACGTAAACTGCTCATTTAGTAAATATTGTACAACCCTGACCCAATATCAAATGAAATATGACTTTTTTTGCCCTGGCGTAACCCTCCGCACTTTTTTTGATTCACGCCCATTTGCCATCGTTTGATTCTCTATTATTTGATGTCTCTTGCCTCCACCAATTAAAAATTGCATCTTTTTGAGCAAACAACTGAAACTATCATATATAGCTTTCCTTCAGTTTTCTTTTCAGTGGGCCGTTCTTTTGCACTTTTGATGCCTTCCCTTTTGTTTTTGATAAACGATTACCCAGTTTTTCAGAGTTCTGCAGATACTAATTTTGCTTGCATATTTAATCCGAATGAAAAATCTACCCTTCAGTATTATTCAAAATTACTTTATTATCCCAAATTCTTTATTTCCGTTGCCTATGTACATCATTACACACAAACAAACTAAGGTCGTTTGATTTACAAATTAGCATTGGTAAAGAATGAAAAAGAGTTTGAGCGTCATTTCATCAAAATTCTTGTCCATTTATAGTAACTAAATTGTACACAGCTTTATCTAATATTTTTTTCTCATCTGTTTTCATTTGAACTGACCAAAATTTTTATATTAAATCGACTAGTAAATATTCCCCCTCTATTAGAGAAAAAGGCCCCGCACAGAAGCTAATAATTAAATCTGGTGGTGTAAACTGTAGAACGTAAGATATGACTCAATGAATGGCACCTCTTTTGAGAAAATAGGCATTTGAATTTGTGATGAATTAAAAGTTTTACAACACTTGACACTTTTATTCTATTCACCTTTCCTCCATCCATTTCATTTCTAAAATATTGTTTTAATGGTCCGGTGAATTTCTGTCATTAAAATCGTTAACGTTCTATGCATTATCTTAAGTATTACAAAAAAATACTGCCCAAGGCAAATCAAAGAGTTTTTTGGCAAATTTAGATTGAAAAAAAGCAACTGAACATGGAAATAGTAAGATTCTACGTTGCAATGATTTAGATTGAGTAACATCAGAGGATATACCCAGTATATCAAAATATTCTCATGTTGTATTGTAGTTCTAGTACTTATAATTGGCGGTTATATTTCTCCGCCTTCTGTACCAATTTTTTGCCAGGTTCAAATTTCATTATTGTTCCCGAGATTCCGTCATGAAATTCAGACAACAAAGTTTTGATTTTGTAAACCATTTGATCAATACTGATTAAAGCAAACTTATGTTGAAATAAGACTTATAATTTTATTTATCTCATCTTTGCTCTGTCATCCTATAAACTGCGGAATATTATATTAGGTCAGTGGCCTCATCAACCATTAGTAGAAAATGAAAAATTGTAGTGGCAAGATCGACTCTTCTTGATTAAATTGTACCGGTCGATAATTACCAACCATTGCAAACAAGCATTTGCTGCCATCCAGGGAAAGAATCATTAACTTTTATTTTGAAATGTGAGCCGTCCAATTGTTAAAGATTACACAATCGGAGTCCACAAATAAAATTAAATAAATCAATCTCTTTGACGTTGCTCTCTGTATCTTTTTATTTCTTCCTCTTTCTCATTTGTTTGAGTTACAGTTATTTGATATTAGTTGCTTCCTACAAGTTAAAAGTTGTGAAATCTTTTAGGATTGTGGGTAATGATAAAAGCCTTGGATAATGTTTATATTTCCTTTTTCTGACAGTAGCTTACATAACGTAAGTTATCAATTTTAAATTCAAGGTTGGTTTTTGACATTTCTAATAAACTAGGAATACGTTAAATAAACAGGCATTTGCAAAAATGTTTATGGCGTTTAATATTATTTTAATAAGGTTTCCGAAGCATAAATTAACGGAGACAAAGGCTGTGGGCCTAAAATTGCTTATTATCGAATGTTTTATTAAATAAACAAATTTATTAATAACCTTTTAGGGTTAAAACATGACAAATACACTGAAATAATAAATAAATACATATATTTGCCAAACTGTGAATGTAAAAATTTTTACATTTTTATTAACTCCTGTATTAATTACACGAACTAAGCTAATACATTGTTAGTTATTAATTTCAGTAAAATCACCATTTTGCCAATGTTAGCATTGAAATGCCTAATATTTTAATATCTCCCAGAAATTCATAGTTTCACTAATAATGAAAAGAATTATTTCTTGTACTCTTAAAAGAATGCTCAAGCATTTGACTTAAGAATACATTAAACTCAGTCACATACTTTAAAATTACATACTAAGTTTAGCTGGATTAAGTAATGGTATAATTGCTGATTCTCTCTGATCTTAGATATTTAAATGATTATGTCTTTCATTTATGTGTGCACTTAAAAATTTTAAGGTGGGATCAATTTCATTTTGATTTGAGTTCATATTTTGGACATCTTGCCGACAACCAAAGCCGTCATGAGTAGGTAGAATATTATTGCCACGCATACATAAATATGTCCTTCAAACTTTCAGGTTTTTCCTGACCGTCATTTGACATAACACTCTCTTTCAAATTCGTAATCAATAAACGTTTATTCCATTAAAGTCCACTACATTGCACACTGATTTTAACTAATCCAACGATCTTCATCAACTGTAAACCAATATATCTTCCCTTAATATTTACTAAAACAAATTAATTCATTTATTTTATTTATTTAGGATTAAATAAATTTTAGTGACCACGTCTATTAAAATTTTATTAAATTAAAATTTTGTTCTCCCTCCCTCTTCATTAATTACTACAGTAATGTGATCAAGCTTAGAATTCGATCGCAATGATATTTTTTGCTCTGTCTAGAGAGTTTTTACGTTATTACAGTGGCTTTGACTACCCGATCAAACTCGTTTAAGTGATGATTGGGAATACAATCCCAGAGTAATTAAAGTGACGATTCATTTCCGGATAAAACCCATTGTGCAGTTTCAGATCATGAATGACTGAATGTTGCTTATTTGGTTCAAGCTATATATATATAACCACTCTATAAACCAATACACACCCAAATTCACTGTCTCTAACCTACACCCTGTTTTGTGGTGACGATCGAAAGAATTTGGGAAACGATAGCCCAGCTAGACTCCTGTAGCCCCCTAGATAACCAAGATCCTACCAACCCCCTTTACAAAACCAAATGAGTAACATTTGCTTTATATATAAATTATCCCCGAGATAACTTTAGGGAATAATACTTAGAAGAACTATCTAAAATTATTATAAATATCATGAACATAATATACTCATAACCGCTATTAAATGAGGTAAATCATCAAGTAAAAGATAATTAATTCGTTAAATTGCCTTTAAATCGACAGGTTTGCTTATTTTTTGTCGGATGATGGGATTTAGATTGTGATGGTGGTGCTATATCCTTTTTGGATTCCTTCTTGGACCATGAATCAACAGAATCTTCGGAATCCTCGTCGAAAGTATCAGAGGTGTCTTCAGCTAAAGAATCTGAATTCGAATCCTTATCGGAGTCACTAGAATCTGAATTCTCTTCAGAAATTTTTTCCGCAGATGTTGAACTTTTCTTTTCAGATGATGACTCATTTTTACATTCAGTTTCTGTCTCAACCTTAAGGGATTTCCTTTAATCTTGGTCCTCAGCAGACTTTTTCTCGATCACCTCCATTTCCTTTGTAACGAGTGATGACAGTGAAAGTTCCTCGTTGATGGACTTAGTGGCTTCTTTAGAGGCAACCTTAAATTCTTTTGTCAGGTTTTTTATTTTCCTGCGAAGCTATTTGAGGTTTCTTTTCTGAATTTCCTTCAGATTTACTTGTCAACTTGTTACTAGTCACTATATATTCTATTATTTCCTTTTGTTCTTTGATCTTGTTGTCGCCGTTCTTCATTTTTCAGTTTGAGTTTATGGCAAACCAAGAACTTCCTTAGCAGCTTTATTGGATACTTGAGCTGCAGCTATTGGTGTCTTATTTTCTAAAGTTACTTTTGAATGTTTGTTCTTCTTTTCTTTCCTTTGTGCAGCCTCTTGAGCTTTCCTCGTCCCACGCTGTTCCTTCTTTGCCTGATATTTTGCCTTAGATTTTGCAATAAAACCAGCCGTGTTTCTTTATTTTGGTTCCCAATTAAAATTTTCTAAAAGGATCGCCGGTTTATTATTCCGAAATTTAAATAAAGACAAATATAGTTTTGTGAGCTTTGCACAAAAGTTAAAACAAAATACTATTTGACAATAACGCTTTGCGATATTTAGATGAAATTATTTAAATTGATTCTTATGTAATTTATATCATTTTAGAACGAGGCTTATTATTCTTTTGTATTTGCGCAGAAGTATTAGAGCTTAAATGTGCGAAAATGCATCAAAATATTAAGTAATTAAAATCACATACCTCACTATTTCTTGTAGGTCTACAAATATTAATGGTGTCATTTTTTGACTATTCTGCCTGGCTTCTGTCCTATTGGTATATTCTGATCCCTGATTTTCATTATTTATGAAAAATTAGAAACTTAATGTCAAACCAAATCTGAGAATCTTCAAATTTAGAATTTTGTTATTTTACTTGTGTTGCGATCGTACGAATCATGAACACAACAAGTAAAATAATAAAAGTCAGCAGATAAATATAAGCAAATAATTTGTGTTTAACTGCCACCTAATGTCTTTGCTGTTTCAAAATATAGCTACTTTAAAAGTTTACGCTGTAACCTGTAGTCAGGCCGCTTGTGTAAAGATATGCTGCCATTGATCAGACTCCATAGAAATGAACGACATATATTTAAGCAGACAGAACAAGTCTAGTATGACAGATCAGAGCAGACCAGCTTAATTGAAGCAATTTAGAATCTACTTATGCATAAGAATTGGATCCTATTAGATTGTGATTGGCTGGAGAAGATTGGACTAATTATTGAACTTTATCATCTGAGTGTGGCAAACTGTGATTAATCAGATATCAGGCTAATCAACGAATTATGATTTATTTTGTTATGCCTGTCGACAACGTAAATTCATTTATCATTTCAGATGCACGATATAGCAATGTTTGGCCTTCGTTTCGGTTAACAAACTAAAAAATGCCCCAATAACTAATATGCCCCTATAAAAAGCTTTTATCGGTAAAACCAATTTTATCAACAATGATGTACATGATCATCTTCCTGGTATATCCAAAAAATGCCCACAAGTGTCAAATTTTTAATGCAACACTGATGTAATATTCAAAATTATATTCTTTACAGATAAAAGCAAATTAAGAATAAGTAATTCTTGTATATTACCTTTAAAATTATAAAAGTTAACCAGACATGTATGTTCCATATTGTTTTAGTATTTTTGATTTGCAGTTTCTAAAAGAAATCTTAAGTTAGATACCCTGTGATCTATTCATTCACTTCTAAACGATAAAACCGTCTTAATTAATTTAAACTGATTTAGTTTTGAAAATGCATTTTACATCGCCGTTTTAAATAAACGAGTCCAATAATTGAATCTAAATAAATGTCTGAAAAATAAAAAAATCATTCGATCTTTAAATTTAGACAACTGTCTTAAAATCGTTATTCCAAAATTTGGATGAGTAATGTTAGTGTTTTATGCTCATGACGTACTAACTCTATTCAGTACGTACCCACCCATTAATTAAACTAAAATCCAACCAACTGGAAATATTTAACGGAAAATCCCATGAAACAGAATTGATTTATTCAGCAAATAAATTTGAGTTATCATAAACGCAAATATTAAACACAAAATGGAAAATAGGTTGACCATGCCAGAAGTAACCTCCGCTTATTTAAATCAGTTGTTTTCAAATATGTTTATACATGATTAGCTCTATTTCATTGTAAGCGTGCTTTTAATTGGGTGAGAAACCCAAGTTTTCCATAAAAATATCATGTATGTAAGGGATATGAATTCCCTTTAAATTATACAAAAATTGAAGTAGATATTAAACCTAATACCTAGTTTTTTCTATCTTTCCTTTTGATTTATCTTGAAAATGTCATTTTAACCATTTTAATTAATATGTTCTCCTGAAATCTTAGTATTAACCATATCTTTATCTTTAAGATAAGCAGGAAAACCACAAACAGACGTCTCCACTGTAAAAAATTATATGATTATGAAACATAAATTCCATTAAAAGTATTAATATGGAGGGGTTACTGGTTATTGTAAGAAGATTTCACTCAATTTTCAGCATTTGCACTAGAGGGAACTACATGATCTCTGAAATGTTCAAAATGCCTTTGTCAATCTTATCAACCTGCTATTGTTTATAAGAAGATATAAATGAGTATAAGCGACATGACCAAACATCCAATTTAATCAAATAGTCAACAATCTCTGAATAAAGCTGCCATGTGTTTATTTATTTACTATATGATTTATTCATAAAAAATTAAAACTTTTGATATTACAGTTCAAATCGTATCTAATAGACAACTCAATACAATTAGATTTTAATTAAATTAATGCTCTCACTATCCTGACTCCATAATATTCTCCTTCCCCAGGTTCATTCTTTACAGGTCCACTTGGATATTTTAGTGTTCAAATACTGCACTGACGTAGACATTGGCAATTATAAGCGTCAGAGAAAAATTTCAGCTTTAGTTGATAGAATCGAATGAAAATCTGATCGATGTATTTAAAAGAAAAATATTTGCGATTTAAATTTGATGAATTGCTTATCGTTAAATATTTTTTGTGTGTCTGAGTTTTTACATCTTCAACAATTTGGCAGTAGTCACAACCAATTGATTGGTAAATCCTAACGCCAAGTATGCAATGTTACGTCTATCAAAACTCCTGTGAAGACACAAATAACTGACAGAAACCCATATCCACAATCGTCATACATTGCGCTTAACTTCACAGAGAGATTTGTTAACTGACTTTTAACTGTTTCCACAATCTACCGTCTCTTTCTCTGTATAACCAAGAAAGGTTAATATTTCTTCTAGTTCAATTTTGATATTTCTAGTCAACTATTTTTCGGCTCTCTTATCATAATGTCCTAGTGTCAGGACCTATAGAGCAGGCTCCTTTTGCCGACGAGGTTGACAACCCTCTCTTTCCAGTCTATCTCTCATCAGCTAATTTTTGGTAAAGCGTATCACAACCAAACAGTGCATTGAAGAGTTGGACTTAGAGACTAATAGTCTACCTGCAACAAAGTGTAGTTTAAACTATTTCCATTAGCATTACACTCATTTTCAATTTTCAATTTAGATTAATTTACGAAATAAACTAAATACATTATCCAATTAAGTGATTTCATTTGCCTAGTGAATTATTAAAGTGACCCTTTTATTCTAAGAAAAAATTAAGCTATAAAATATTAAGGCTAAATTAACTTAATTGACAGTAGATAAAAATGATATTTAATAGGATTTATTTGTTTAAAAATTGAGAGTAAAAAATTAAAACGCAAATTTGTAAGAAAACGAATCCATTAAAAATTTAATATTAAGGAATTAAAATAATGCTTTGTTGCTTGTTCATCAAATCGGACGCGTATTCTGATGGATATTCAAAAGGCTCATTTCCACATCGAATATAAAAATTGCGCGAGTGGTTTTCAAATTTAGGTACTTAAATTCATCCGCAGAGATGGGAGATATACAATTTAGCGTTAAACATGGTGAAAAAACAGCCGGATCCTATTTCCAAAATAGCATTATTTGCTGTTGCACTTGATAAATGTTTAATAAAAAATCGATTTTTGGTGGGACCAAAGCGTAATGATACCTGTTATAAACCAATGGGAAAAAATTTTAACAGTCCACGATTTGTCAACATGACCTCTTTCAAATGTTTTTTGGCATAATTGTTAAAAGAAAACGTGATGCATTTTAAACCTTTATATATTTTAAAAGAAAATACAAAAATAGAAATACATTTAAGGAGAATCTAATTTCTTAGCAGATCTTCGATTAGCTTTGGTAAGATCATTTAGATTTTGGCTTGGATCCAGGCGCCTATTTTTTTTCCTCCAGGTGACGAGCCCTCAGAACTACGGAGTCCTCTTCAGATGAATCCTCGTCTGAAGAATTTGAGTCCGAGTCCTCTTCAGATGAATCCTCGTCTGAAGAATCTGAATCCGAGTCCTCTTCAGATGAATCCTCGTCTGAAGAGTCTGAGTCCGAGTCCTCTTCAGAGGAATCCGAGTCCGAAGAATCTGAATCCGAGTCCTCGTCGGAGTCGGAGTCGCTGGAATCTGATTCTTCTTCAGAATCTGATTCCTCACTTTCTGATGATGATTCACTTTCCGACTTGTCGTCTGCATTAACTGGTTTTTTCTTTTCTTCCGTCTTTTTGGATATGCGCTCTTTGGTCTCAGATTCCTTCGTAATGGCTTGAGAAGGTGGAAGATCTTTATCATTGGATTTAGTGGATTCCGGCATTGTTGCCACCGCTAATGACGCGTCGCTAGTTGACTTTGGTTGATTGCCTTTCTTTTTTTCTTCCTTTTTCGCCGCTTTTTGAGCTTTCTTCTCTGCGCGAATTCTCTTCCTAGCCTGGCGTTTTGCCTTCATTCTTTCCATAAAACCTGCCATTTTTATTGTAATGTGCAGATGTGATTGCAAGTGTGATTTTTAACACCAATAGATCTCTTTGATAGAATGAGCTACCACAGATCACATTATATACCCCCACAATCTTAATCGATCGATTGCATAACGGTGACTCCAAAAACGTTTCGTGATGGATCGTGGCAGGTAAAATATATGCAACTACGCATGCGGAGCATTTTTTTCTTTAAAAATTCTCAATGTAATAACTTTATCAAAATTATGAATATTTACTTATGATATGGTTTTGTTAGTGTCATAAAATAAACGATAAAACTTTAGACTATTTATAACGCTAGTAATTTTATTCGAAACTTATCTTGAAACTAATGATTTTTCTTACTTATAAAAAAATTTTTTTCGCGTGTTTTTATTGATGCTAATCGTAAAGTCAACCACTTGAACAAGGTTTTAAAATAGCATTTGAATAACTGCAATAAAGTGTGAAATGAGATAGAAGGTCAAGATTAGGTTGGAAAGGAAGTTAAGTTAAACTATTATATAACAAATCAGAGTTTGTAGAAATCTTGACTCATTTGAGAGCCTTGATATACTAAGCGGTATCGTTTGTATATTCATGCAGCAATTAACAAGAAAATATGAAACACAGGAGAAAAATGGCAAAATCGGGGACGCATTTTACGCCATGAAATACTGTAAAAATCATTAATAATTAACTTTAAATCTGCTAACATAAAATTCAGCCAACTCGATATTGATGTTGGAAAGGTGTTTGGAAAAGAATCGAAATTCAAATGAATCCTTCAAATTACTGAACATCAAACACAACTGGTGTAAATGCGTTAACTGCAAATTACCTACCATGATCGGCAGTTGTATTTACTCTCAATGTAAACCACATGCCAAGTAACTTTTGAATCGATTATCTAAAATAGTCCGATAACTATTAGACTATTTTATCTAGTAGATAATTAGATAGATAAATTAAATGAAAAGGAATACTGATATTATTGATAGGTATGATAATGTGTTTATTCTTGGTGTTACTATTGCTTTTAATAATCAAAAGATTAAATAAGACTCATCACCAGATGACGTGATGATTCCAAAGCTCAAATGAAGTAGGGTTCCACTAACAGTAGTGATTTAAAACTTATTTTTATTCTTAAATAAATAAATAATAAAGACTTCTTTTAGGAAATATTAATACGACTCTCATCAAGAATCCGAGTCTGAGTCCTTGTCAGATTCGCTGTAATCTGAATCTTCCTCAGAATCAGATTCGTCATCTTCTGATGATGATTCATTCCCAGATTCAAACTCCGCCAATTTAGACTCTTTTCCCGATGTTCTTTGTTTTTTGTTATTTCTCTGATACTGAATAGCCATGGAGCTGGAACTTTTTCTTTAGGTTTTGTGGATTTTGGTATCTCGTGGATCCTATTTAAGTCTTAGATTTTTTCATCTTTTTTTAGTGCAGATATTTGAGCTTACTTCTCAACTCGCAGCACCTCCCTCGCTTAATGTCCTGCTCTCAATTTTGCAGTAAGGTTAACCATTTGATTTTGATATTTTAAGAAGAATTATTAATAATAACGTCAATCCTACCGACAAAACTTACTATTCGGCTGTTGATTACTAATGTCGTTAAAAATGTTTATGGTATTGTTATCATTTTGTTTTAACGTTAAAATTATTAGCGTTTAAATCGTGTAAAAATCAGTGTTTATTATTAATGCGGCACTAACCTAAAACTATTGTATCAGTGTATATTTATATTAGAATAAAATCTAATAGATATTAAATTACCGTTATTTTTTAAATCACACATATTTTGGTGTAAAAATGGCAGATCTATTGACGTGCCTTGAGTGTTTACACTTACCCAGATTCCATCCAAAACATGATTCGATAAATTCAACTTAATATTATTAATCTTTCACTTATGCTAGATATCCTAATTTTATGCAACTTTAATGATTGCTCAAGATATATAGATAAAGCAATTCGTAATTTTATATAATTCTCAGCTTTTGAAGTTCATGTAATATAAATTAATAAAATTTCACGAAATATGAAAATTAATGTATAGTAAGTGGTTCAATTAAAAATACATTATTATTCAATTTGACCTTTTGGTATGGTTCCTATTCTCGGATTTCGTTATATCATCTCCTGGCATATGAGGTTTTGATTCTGACGTTGGCTCCTTAACTATTTCTTTCTCTAATTCCTCTTCATTGAAATCCTCTTTTAAAGAAGAGTCATCAGAAAATTCCTTTTCCAGTTTTTTCTGATTCCTCTGAATCCAATTCTTCGTCTGAACATTCTGAGTCCGAGTTCTATTCGAATTCAATGGAAGACCTACCAGAATTTCCATTCTCTGAATCTTAATTTCCATTATCGGATAATAGTTTAACCCCATACTCACTCTCTGCGTCCTAACAAATAGATTTCTCCTTTATTTTCAACTTTTTTATACATTTTTTTCTCATTCTTCTACCTTGTGATTAAGACAGGTGAGCTCTCTTCAATGGACGCCGACTTATTCTTCTCTCCACTCTTGGTCCCTTCATCATTGAAATTGTTTCCGATATATTTCCTTTCCTCTTCCTTTTTTATTTTTACTTTTCTTATTTTTCTTCCTGTCCAAGAATGGGGCAGGTGATGGAAAAAAACTATCATTGACGAATTTAGTAGTTGCTTGAGTTTTAACTCCCAGCGGGCGTTCTTCTTTAACTACCTTCACTTTCTTGATTTTTCCTGCTCTCTTTCGAGTAGATTCCTTTTCTTTCCTCTCAGCTCGTCTCTCATTCCTTATCTCAAGCCTTGTTTATCAAAAGGCTACTGATTTCTAATAATAAAATTGATTTTTGCATTAAAAAATCACATTCGTACCCGGATTTGTTTTTTTAATGGCATATATTAAAGCACAAACCAAAATTAGTATAAAACTTTTAGGGAAATCCCCTATTAGATGTATAAAAGTTATTATACAATAAAATATCCTATATCAACGTTAATTCAATGAAAATTTAAGTTTTGCAGTATAAGATGAAGTTTTACGCCTTTGAGTTAATTATCGCCTGTAAGTTACAGCATAAGACTACATTCCAACATATTTTTCAAAGTCAACCCCAGTCTCAGCTGTGTTGCTGCTCCTATCCGCGTAAAAATATAAATACTTTATCAAATTCACAATAAATGTTAAAGACGAAATAAATTAGTTTTAATTATTAGACAAAACAAAATAAAGATCATCTGCACCTTCCAAAAAATGAATTTTGGCATTTTTTTATGACACTCATCAATGTCAATTTGGGGTTACTTGTTCTTTAATATTAATCAATTGTTTATCAATGATACTTCAAAGAGCAGTTCTTAAAAGGCAAAGTTTCAATGTTAATATTTTAGATCTAATGAGTACTTTTCAATTTTCTCTATTAACTTAAATAAGGTGGTGGGGGGAGCTACGTAAATCTTTGACAGAATATAATATCCATTGAACTATATATGGAATACCCGATTATCTAGTCTATCAAAAGAAACCTATTTTGACTTATAAAAAGCTTTTTTAAAATAATTTATGAGCATAAAAATACAGCACTTCAGATGTTATTTAAACTTTTCACCTAGATCATGTGAAAACGCCCCTCTTCTGTTCTGCCGAAATGGATAAACTATCGGGTAATCAAAAATTTTAAATATAGTTGACAGTTAATTATCCAAATATATATAGAGGTGTTAGTGCCTATCTTGTAATTTATTATGGACAAGCATGTTTCCATGTCACGATACATGCTCCCAAGTCGTTGTCGATTGAGGAGTGACAATAATTAAAGATTTACCAGTTAATGAAAACTTACCTCAAAGAAATATATTAGGTTTCTAGATCATCATTTTTAATTGTGCGGTCAGTATTTAAATAGTTTCACCACTAATAAAAATAAATTTTTGCGTTATTTTTAGTATGAATGTATAAAATAATATTTAACAAAATATAATATACAATTATAGTGTTTATTAATCTTTACTCAAACGATAGTCATTTAAATGAAAATGTATGCATATAAAATGGCGGTCTATTATGCCTTTCAGATTATAATTTACTTCGTTTTTATCGTTTTCCTTTGTTTTGCTTTTGCCTTTCAAAGATAATAAAGAAAACTTTTGTCTCATGTGCGTCTAAGGTCTTAAATTTTCTTCTGAGGACTTCAAATCAGCCTTGTTAGCTCTAAGTATTGACTCTGTGTTTTTTCTCTTTTTTCTTCTGGTTCTTCTTCTGACTCGTCTTTTGTCTCTTCATTTGATTCTTCAGCTGACGCTTCTTCTGATTCTTTTGACACTTCTATAAATTTATCTTCAGATTCTCTCTTTTCTGAATTTTCTTCTTTTGAGTCTACATCGCTGTATTAAAATTCCGTCTCTGAGTCTTTCTACTTTTTGAGGCCTTTTCTGCCCTTTTCTTGGCAAACTTCTTAGAGACTTTTGCTTGTCGTACATTTTCGGCTTTTCCTTTATGTTGTCATCCTCCGATTCAGTCCTGGACTCCACAGATTCTTCGAAATATCTAAATCTTCTTCATTTTCAGTTTCTATTTCCGTTTCGGTTTCAGATTCTTCGCCGCTTTCATTTGGTTTACTCAGTTTATTTTCCCTTTTTTGTTTTTCTTCTTAACATCACGTCCTCGCTTATTTCTTAATTTCTTTGTCTTTGATCTCCTCTGATTCCTTGTGATTTTCCATATCTTTATGACCCCTCTCCATCTTTTTTTCTCGAATTTATCGATTTCGTTTACCGCTACTTTCTCCTTCATTTTCATCTTTGGGTTTGCGACGAAAAAAGTCCATAAGCCCACGATCATTTTTTCGCCCACTTTGGGATTTACTGAATAGTATTTTTGTTTATGACAATCAAACAAAATGAATAAATAGATATTGAAATAACTCCCAGTTTTTATTTTCAGTATTTCATAGCAAAAAGATCGCTTAATTAATGTCAAGGAAAAAACATGATTTTGAATAATGATTAGATAATTTTCCGTGACGAAATTAATGTTTTATTTATGTTTCCTTCCCCTTTTTATTGAAATAATCACTAACTATATTTTTTTTAATATAAAGTAAAAGGAACCACTGTATATTGTACATAGTTCAAACGGGAAGATAATAAGTTTTGCTACAACTATGAGGGCTTGTATTTTTCCTCCTTCAATATAATAACGCTTATAAAACAAACAACAGGAACGTATATGAGATCCTGATCGTTAAGTCTTCCACTTAATAAGGACTCGTAACTGTATGCATTCAATCCATGGGGGTATTTTGACATAACTTTGGTGATAAAGTTTAATTTTCGATTAACTCCTCTGATGATGACTTGCCATTTCTCGTCATGCACCATATATAGAAATTGCAATTGGTCACAATTCTGTTAGACAATTAGAGGAACTCGAATAATATAACTGTATGAAATGGGCAACCATCAACAGACATCTAAAATGCACAAAATCGGAAGTGATCTAACCTTATTGTGTTTGAAATGGCATGCACATGCACACATGGGTTAGTGATACATCTTTTCACAGTTTATCTGTCTTTACATCTATCTTTTTTATTTGTTAATAAAAATTAGTATAACTACTCCAGGGAACGTGAAATGAATTTACAGTCTTAACTGGTAGAGATATATATAAGCAAATACAATATCAATCTCTTGTATTTACCATTAATTTTCGAATTCCTGCATTATTTTCTACTAGTTTGGAAATATTAGCCTTTAAAGAAAGGCGTTTTTAATTACAATGTCTAGAATTGTCTATCATGCTTAATATCCTCTTTCTCACCCAATGCATCCATCATATTCGGATTACCGTTTTGTTTATTCACAGTTAATTATTTATTATTCTAATGTCATTCAAACATCGTACCTGCTTGTTATTTTGCTTTTAAAATTACAAGTACATACTTCTCTCAAGTATGAATAAACAGTTGTTTTAATACTTAGGCTAAATTTAGATTGAAACTGTCTAAGTAATGTGACATTTACCCATATATATATATATATGTAATTATATTTTGAACATTCTAAAAATAGTAAACTATGTATGGGAGGAAAACAGTAGAAGTGCAATTGTATTAGCTCCTGTAAGTACTTTTGACCTGAGACAATTATATTTCAGTTACCTTGTGCGAAACTATTATACCACCAACGAAGAGGCCATATAGGGCATTGATTTAATTGTATCCCAATATCCAAAACCACATCGATGAAACAATATATTTGAATTGATAAATTGACTGATTCGTTTATTTTCAATGACAAATTGCAATTCTTATTTCAAATTCTTTTTCATGTCCAACCAGAGTAATTACAGTTGAAATCGCCTCATTCTTGACAAATATCATATTGACGAGCATTTTAGAAGATTACTCCCCCATATTGATTAACTAATTGAGTGATTCTGGTTTTTAGGTTTACAATTTTGCCGACAGGGTAGATACATACATAACATAATACCTGTTATGCTATTTCTTAAAAGTATAGGAGACCCTACTTCTCTTTTTCCCCTTTATATCTCCCAATATTACTAACATTCCGAATATACTATATTTAAGTATTTGCATTCTGCATTTTTCTTACGAAGTATTAAGTATTAATGCAGACACGTTTAGAATAATAACTTAATCACAACCCTGATTTTATTTGAACAAAGATACCCTCACATTTGTTTTTCGTGAAACATGTTCCAAAGATATGCGCACAGAATTTGGTGGAAAATAAATCATGTATTGTCCACATTAAAACATTTCAAGTTGTTTTCTCCTCTATATGAAAATATGAACATGAATAAACTGGATAAATATAAAATAACTTACTTTTTCAGAATAAAGTTGAATGGATTTACATATGTAAATTGGATATGATGTTGTAGTGAAATTCAGTTAAGAAGATAAGAAGTTATTTGATTTACCCCGTTGAAATTTTTCTGCCATTTAAGCCCATTATTACCAAGTATTCTTCTTCTATTAGGCAAATTAAATACGTAGTTATCGAATAGGATAAAAGGCTGAAAAAGAAACAATAGTATATTCCTTAAGTATAGATTACCTTCAGGTGGATTAGGACTTTATTTTACGAGATCAAAGTGCTTTAAATTACGTTTTTATAAAATAGCGCACTAGTAAGGGGTATTTACTCCGTGTATTTTCTACAACAATATAAAAGACAATTTTGTCTTTTTTCACAGAATAACATAAAATAGAGCAGAAGTCCTTAGAATAGTTATATTTGACAGCTTAGAACTTTAACGGGTTTCTCAGTCTTAAAACGGAAGAAAAAAAAGAAATCGGTGCTGATTTTCTAAAATATTACTTAAAAATTCCCCCTTTCAGGGTGAAAACATATATATTTAAAGATGACCATTAATAAAAATTGCTCTCAATAAGTTTCTTAAATGCTTTGATTGCTTTGTCAATATAAAATAAATTAAAGAGCACCGCCTTATTTCAGAAAGCTGAGCCGTTATTCATTCTGGAACATTTATCATATAACATACAAATAAAAGCGAAAGATGTAAGAAATCTTATGTGCATGCATTACTTGATATACACGCGAATTTACAATGCCCACGAATTAATGTCGATGATAAACACAATAGACATATTTTCTTCCTTTCCTGTCTGTTCGAAACGCATTATTTTGTTTACCAACCAACAAAACCAAAATTGCATGGTTTTCTGATTTGCATAAACTCAAATGGACTTTTAATGTTATGAAATTCAATTGATTGCATCTCAGTGGAACAGATTTTCTCCTACACTACACTAGGATCTATTAATTAAGTAGTTAGGTATGCAATAAATAAATAGTCTTTTTTTCCCCATGTGTTTTCGTGAAATCACTTAGGCTCGTAATATTATTATTTTTAATAGACATTTTCACAAACGATCCCTCTTATTTGGTCTGTTTTTTCGGAAATTCGAGTCAAAAGGAGGACAAAACTTTCTACACAATTCTTACTGAGGAGAGTTTAATTCGCAGTTTTCTGTCCTGAAATCCTGGATCTCTCTACAATTTGTGTTGCGATAGTTCCTTCTTTGCCTTATAGACCATTTTGTTTTGGGGCGCTCTATTCAGCTAGAATTTAGCCTCGAAGGCAACTGAGTAGCAGTAAAGGGTGAAGATCAGCATTTTGTATTTTCTCTCTCTCATATTTTTCAATTTCTTCTGATAAAAGTGGGAAACAAAAGTACATCTGAATAAACCTTTTTTATGTTCTTTGGGAGTGACACCAATATCCATAGATAATAATCTCAATCACTTCAGACTTATTAAGGCGTATGTTTGATCCGGCATTTTGCGGTTCGCAGGCAATAAAAATATTATCCTATTCTAAGGTGAGATTACAATTCAATCGACCTTCATCGATTGGTCTGACGTAAATGCCTGATAACATTTTATTTCAATTATTGTTATGCAACGCCCTCTAAGTATTCCAATTGTATGATTTGCCATTAAAACATGCACCTCACTCTGAGATGTTAGGCGTAGAAGTACCATTCAATCATTTCTCGATTCAATCTTCTTTTTTGAAATTCTTACCGAATTTCCACCCTAAATTCATAAATTTGTTGGAAAATTACGAAATCGATGCTATTTTTCGCCACTTTATCTTCATACTGATGGATGACTCTCTCTGCATTTCCAAAATTACTCTTTGTTCGCATTCTTTGTGACAATACTTCGGTCTTTCGTCAACACAGCCGCAGTGACGTCTATAGCTCATTACAGCCCTATCTGTCTTTTCTAAACGAGGTTGCTGATTCTCCTTTAATCCATAACTGTTCCATTTCATTTCAAGGTACATCTGCACTCATGCCCTCTCGCGCGTCCCTGGTCAAGTGACTCATAAATCGTCCTTACATTTCCCTCCACACACACGCGCGCAGAAGCACGCTTGTCATTTACCTGCTCCCAAGCTCTCCCCTCTCTCTCTTACTCGCTTGAACCCTCATTGTGGTCTGATCAATACCTTTTGGCCTAGTCAGGTCTTGATATTCTGCTCTAAAACTGTTGTCGCTGTTGTTAGCTCTCACCTCTTCGCTCTAGTTTTAACTCCTGCAATCAAGATCTGGTGCCTTAGTTACCATTATTGCCGACGATCAATTAGAGATAATTAGCCCTACTTAAAATAATCAGTAGACGAAATTTTATTACAATGATTAGCTAACCCGAAATCCAACGAATCCACGCGAAAGTCTTAAGTGTTAATCCTGAAGCGCAATCAAAAATTGATCTGGTCCATTAGTTCCTACAATCCGGTAACCTCCAGATCAGTAATCTCTGTTCTTTTTAGTCCTTAAAATTTGCTGCAATATAAAAGCCACCTACTATATGGTATTTCTCTCCTCACATCTAAATCTGGTCCATTTACGTATTCCCGGAAAACAGAAAAAATTGGCCGAATTTTTAGTAAATATTGCATATCAAGGGATATAATATTTCGGTTTATAAAACCGAGGCAGACTGTAGCATGAAGAACTTTACCTGCTAATTACTTAATCATTCGAAATATCAGAATTATTGCAGTAACATATTGGTTATTTCTTACTGCGTTCTGCATTGTTAAAAATTGAGTCATATCAGCTCCACAATTTTATGTTCATGTAATATCATGTTTGAACATTCTTTCTTCTTAGCCCTGGAATACCAAGTAAATTGAAGTGTTAAGGTCGGCCATTGTTAAATAACCAGCCAATTGGCTCAAAATAGTGTTAATTTCCTCAGCAGTGTAGGTAACAAATCATGAAATGTGAATATTGAAATGAGAAATACCCTGCATATAAATATCCAAATACGCGATTCCAAAAATCAAAAGAAGTTAGACTCTTTGATACCCTGACGTTGCTCTCAACATCCTATTGATTTTTTTAGCTCTCCCACAATGAAATATAACTGTCTTTTGCTTGTTGTGGGTCGTCATGCAGTACAGAATTGAATAATAATAGCACTGAACGGCAGACTCTAGTAAATAGCACAATAACACAAAGGTGGATAAAAGGTGCTGTCTGAATATATGAATATTAGCGAGATCTCACTCATACACTTGTCAGGGATTATCATCTTACTGAGAACACAAGGAAAATAATGCACGGCATAGGGGTATACGAATTAAACTCAGCCGCACAAGGATGACGCAGCGATGAATGAGAGTATAAATAATAATGGCAATCTTGTAACAACAGACGTATTGTGACCATGCAACAACGAACACGATGACGCCTAATCAATCCAGTCGATTGATTCAGATGCACCTTCGGAGGTGCATTGGGAACAACATTGTTGTCAAGCCTCTATCCAGACTTTGTTCTTAGACTCATTGTTTTACTTCTAGGTTATCTGTCCCTTTGCACACGTATCCATCTACGCATTTCTCGCATCTCCACAAACACAAGTCTCTCGCTACCCTGAGTTTCCCTTTTCTCTCTGGTCTCCCCTTTTTCCATCTTATCTTATTCAGTGGTGAGGATCGAATGAAGTTAGAGGAGTGGTAACTCAGCTAGGCTCTGTGGGCCTTGGATACTAAACATCTGCTCTTATCGCATATAAGCATACGACCAATTAAAATGGCAGTCACATGTGCAGAGAACGCTCAAGTAAAGACTGAAGCATGTTTTTAATCCATTTCAGTCCAATTCCTCCTTAATAATTCACGAGCATTTATCACGTGTTAAGATAGGGCACAACTTGGGCTTATAACCGGGTTCTCACGGGGGCGTAAAAAATGAAGGCGCTTTCAAAATTCAGTATTCTTGTTCTCTCAACGAAAATTTTTAGGCAAAGGGACATTCTATACAAAGCATATCGCTAAAATTCACGAAAAGATTTACATTATCACATTTAAAGTAGGCTTTAATCGTTCCAAGTATGAAGAAATCTTCTTCATGAACATTTGTAACGCAATTAACGGGCCATTGCAATTTTCCACTCTTAACTAATTTGGGCGTGATAATTAACCATTGGTAATTTAATTGTATATTATGAAGAATATTCACATCTAATAGCGGAAATTCTTCTATTTTTAAATTTTCACGAGGAAAAATATCAGGAAATAGAGAAAAGATAAAAATCCACAAACTGATGTGAAAGCAATGAAATCCGCGAGTCTTCTTAATAAATGCACAATTTTTAGGGAATTTATGGGTTTGTTTTAACTATCCCTGTATTGTTTACAAAAAAGATCCTATTATTAGCTCCGCCTTAAAAGTTGGCACTGTTGGAAACAGAACAGCAAAAACGTACTTTCTACTTATTTCTATGAGTGGCCAATTTCAGTTTCACTCATCAGATCGATAGAATAATCATCAGCGTATACTCAAGTATTCGGTCTTAAAAAGGTACTGAACTGTACAAACAAATGCTGTTTTTAACTACGAGTCACAGTGAGTGGAATGGCCAACCACACTGGATAAGACCGACTAACACAGAGGGTGGCAGAATTCGAGTTTCTCACCAAGGCGACTTTATGATGATATCCTCCGCCCAAAATAAGTGTTGGAGTACACCTTCCTAAATGGGCTAAGAAATCTTTACTATTATTGTTATTATGAGTGAAAAAGTCAAAAAAGGGAGATTCAGAGGTAATTTCTTGAAGATGTGCGCCAGTAAATATTTATCAAACATATATTTGCGAAATATTTACATTTCGCCTATCTCACCTTCAATACCGACATTGATTAAGTTTTGAAGTAGAAAAATTGGACGTTTCTAAATCATTACTCAAAAATTAACGCCACCATAAGTCTTCACTTCCAAAAAATACCATAAAACGAGCTCACCACTTATTTCCAAGATTAGTAAACCCCAACAAAATTCATAATCTCATACACAAGTGCTCTGTTTACTCTTAAAAGTACCAATCTGTACAAATGATGCTTAGCAGTTAAAGCTGGGTCACATAAACAAAAGGAAGGACTCAGAGTGTGGGTTTCTTGAAAATCTGCGCCAGCAACTGTTCAGCCGGCGGAGCCACATCCAATGGATACTGGCTAACTTGGCGCAGAGTGCGCAGTAACTCATTACCCGTGTCCAGACGACGCTTTCTTCGATGAACAGGTAACAGGAGCTGATCCCCTCCCATCCCTCCTTCCTCCTCATCAATTAGCTCCACCTTAGAAAGAAGACCTGACGTTGATTGTTCTGATGGTGCAGATGCCATCTCCGCATGAGCCTATTCAAAAGCAAAAAGGCAAAAGTCAAGTCAGTAAGTTCCTGAAGCAGCCGATGAGATTTCAACTGGGCCATTTTTTTCATTAAAAACCTGGTGCAATGGTACAAATGATAGCCAAAAAGGCGAATTTGTTATGTCTTGAACAGTGTTCTTCCAAACCAATGATATTTGGTGTACTCGCTCAATGAACTCTATGCTGACCCTTCCATGGTTAAATAAGGTATTGTATTTAATTATTCTTAAATATCTCGACGATTTCACCAAGCTAATAGATGTACACGAGGAATATGAGAGACAAATCAATCGGGATACATAGGCTTCTATAGAACCAGCCAAACTGGATTATGTAGAAGAGCACATAAATAGTTTTTTTCGATTTTGAAAATTTCAGCTGGCACCGACTAGCTGGTAAGATTGACTGCTAGAGAAATTTACTACATATTAGGCTAGGATCTACACTCCAACTAAACGAAACCCTCCATTCAGAGGAAAAAGACTAAAAAGAACTCTAAGAAACCTCAAATGCAATGGTTTCCAACGTCTAAACATTAAACTTAAACATCATGGGATTCACTTGATACGACCAAAAAATGTGCACAAATAATGAAATTATGATTAGCGCCATATCATATAACTGTAGATATTTACCTTTTTAGGAGCCTCAGCAACCGAAGCAACAGTGGGCAAACCAAAGACGGCTAAATCTTTTCTCCCAATTTCGCGACCTCTTTGCGTAGTAAAAACCACCGCAAGAGGAGGAACTGGAGTAGATTGAGCAGCAGGCAGAAAAACTAGAGCATTCGGACGAGAGAGCGGCGTGTTTTTCTCCTTCTTGGTAGAACAGCGTTGACGGTCACAGAAAGGGAGTGAGGGTGTCTGAGCAAATATAGCTAGGGACTGGAGACTTTCATTGTAAACGGTACCTAAAAAATGGAAGAATTCGTGATCATTAGACACCTTTGCATGCGGTTTTCAGACATGTACACAAGATTTCAACCTACAAGAACCGTTCATGAGTCCCACCGCAACAATAGGTTGTGAAGGATGAACAGCCAGAGCGCTGGTGGGTTTAATGTTGAAAACACCCGACCTGGGATTCAGACTGCCGTCGCTAGGGGAGATTTCAATAACAGAGAGAGCACCAAAGGCAGCTTCACATTTGAATGGACGAATAAGTATCACGCATGAACTAGCAGCGTGATTAAGCACCGCAAGTTGGACAATTCTTTTTCCAGCATCTTTTTCTGTTGGCAATTCAGACCAGGTTGAGAGATCCAGGGTGTGTAGGGGTAACATATCTTCCATTGTCATATTTCCTAAAAAGGGGCAAAAGCATGAGTAGATTCGAGTGATATCGATCTATAATTATTGAATGGGAATGCTCATCTCATTAGTTGGTGGTAGTCTATAGAAAGTTTGTCTAAGGGTAGTTCGTCAAATTTAGAATCATTCAGTCGATATTTCATGACATGAACCTATGTCTCTAATTTGAGAGATCCAAATAAAAATGTGATTTGTGTCCGAGTTCGCATACTAATTGGATGATGTGAATCAAGATCTGGTGCCTTAGTTTCCATTATTGCCGACGATCAATTAGAGATAATTAGCCCTACTTAAAATAATCAGTAGACGAAATTTTATTACAATGATTAGCTAACCCGAAATCCAACGAATCCACGCGAAAGTCTTAAGTGTTAATCCTGAAGCGCAAACAAGGATTGATTTCGGTCCCTGTCCCTTTACCCTATCAACTGCTTCCTCTCGACTTCTAAGAAGGTCTACTTTTTCCTCTGACTCAAGTTGAACATTCAATACAGCCACCTTTGGTAAAGCGGAAGGTAAAACCTCTCCTTTATTTTTACCATCCGGCATGGAGTAGAATATCAAATTAGGTTCGAGAGAAAAGCTGCCAACCTTCCTCCAAGGTCTCTGACTTTGCTGCACCTTTGAGGCAGGATTATACTGCCAAGTGATTACTCTTTGGTCACGAAGAATGAGCAGCGTATGGAAACCTTGCTGGCTTTCTGGGTGTCGAGTAAATTTTAAATCTGTGGCTTGGCACTTGAAATAGGCGACAGATTCACCAAATACCGCCTCATAAGTGAGTCTACAATGGAATTATTCTATTTATAAACTGTTATGAAACTCAAGATGCGTCGAATTAAAGACTCGAACAATCTTACTCTGCAGCAGTTGAACTGCGACACCACCAAACGAGTTGTGCTTGGTTGTCAGATTGGCAACCAGCGTGATAGGGACGTTTGGCCTTGATTTTAGGCAACTGGAGTTCGGAATAAGTGACTATCCATTCACCGTCATTCCATGAGTCAACTAAGAGAGCTTCGGATATGAGTGGAACTGGCACATAGTCGCACAAAACGTAATTGCGCTGGTTCATTTCCATCTACAAGGAGTAAAATGTGAAGCCAATGTTATCCAGGTCAGCCTAGTAAAAGTAAATCCACAATATTTTCGAGTGTGATTACTTGAATCAACACACATCTTATAGGATATCCAAAACATTTCTGAGTAAGAATCTCACTTCCGGCCACCTCGGTATGTAAACCAATGCTAATCAACATGAAGCATTTATTAAACAGAAATGCAACACTATAATCCAATAAACGCTTTTCTTTAAAACTCACCTATGTATTTAACTGTATGAAATTATCTAACGCATAAACGAAGACGGAAACAAACGGCATTGATTCTATCTCACTTAGAATGAAAAAATGCAAAGGGATTTAATTTCTTGTAAAGAGAAATTTTCCTTAATGTGAATTCGGACTGGGGTTTACGATAAAACTTAAATCTATTGAAGAGGATGTTTTTTCAACATTTACCTTTATCCAAGTACTCCGAAAACAGTTAAGAAACTCATATTCAATTTGTCTTTATGGTTGGTAAAACAATTCACTGAGCAAGTAACAGAGAGAGCTACGGAACAGGTCAATGACAATGACCGTAATTTGATACAAATATACGTTGCCTTTATAAATAATCATAATAGTATAATATTTCTTCACTCATCTAAAATATATCGAAATTCAGTAATGAATGTTAGCAAACAGCTGCGATAACAGGGTTACACAGAAAATCCTATCTGATTCATGACATTTCAAATATAACAAACCTGAAATCGACGTAATATAAGAACCGATCTATGACTCGAATTAGAAATTACGCATAGAAGCAAAAAGACTTACCGTGCTGATGATTTTAGCATCGGCAGCATTGACAACTTGAAGACTGCCCAGAGATCCAGACAAAAGAACAGGAAAAGATGGCGTAGAGCTTGGAATATTATTACCCTCCATCTTTTCAGGATTACCAAGTGCAAGAGCAATCGTTGAATTCGAGTTGTGGCTAGCAGCCCACCGCCAACGCCCTGGAGTTTGATCAAGATTTGAGTGCTTATAGAGTATCTGCATGGCTCCATTCATGACAAAGAAGCCTAGAGATTGGAGACAAAAGGTTATTTACCTAGGAAGATTCAATTAAAATAAACAGTTTGACTCAAAACGGTTAACTTACAGTTTCTTTCCAAGCAGATGACAACACAGTCTCCAGCTGCTCCACCTGGAGCACTAATAGATTGCACGGGTGAGTTCAACATGGAAAGAAATCGCCGATTTTTCACCCCACCAAAAGAATCAGTTAAATCCCATTTAACCAACACACCCTCTAGACCACCACTGTAGAGATGTTTCCCTAAAGGGGGGAGAAATTAAACATCACCAACTTTCGTTTGGTATAATTAAAGAGAAAGAAACAACTTGCCTTCTCGAGTAAATGTGAGCGCAGTCGTGGAAAAGCAATGCCAGTGCATCACTGATCGTTTTACACGTTTGGGATGCAGGAGCTGGAAGTCACTATTGGGCATAAATTTCATGGCATGGTAATTACCGACCTCTTCCTTATCACTCTCTTCTTCAATGGAACTTTCTTCTTCCTCGTCGTTGCTATCATCGTCTTCCATCCTCTCATGAAAATATGTTGATGTGCGGACAAAGTTCCACCACATCATGATCTCTCCCTTAGCATTACCTGTAGCAACAATCGGCTCTGTTGGATGACAAGCTATACACGTTAATCGCTTGAATCGTTTCAGAAGGGATTTATCGGCAACAGGCAGAGCATAACTAACGATAAGGTTCGATAAGTAAGGTTCGATACTTACCAAATATAGTTATTGTATTTAAACCAGTGTAAGTATAGTTTAGTGCCAGCAATTGCAGCTACAAAATGGTCCTATCAGAGTGAGTAAAACTTGAATGTAAGCTTACGTTCACGTCATATGCAGTTATTAAATCAATATCATGGAAAATGGTATGCCCTTGGTCAAAAGATGATTTAAAAACTGTAATGAGGCTTTTGTCCTTTTCTTCTAATGTTGCTACATATGTTGACGAGTAATTAACAAGACAGGCAATGGGCTTTTTCAGAGAAAGTCTCTGGGAATAAATGAAAGTAAAAAAAACGGCAAACTTACAGATATACACCGACCAGTATGGATATCCGAAACGATTACCTTAGTATCCAACCCGCAAGAAAATAACTAGAAGAGGTAAAAATTAAAGTAGATTATTACCTTATCGCCTTCTACCCACAATTTTGTAACGACATCACCGTGCGAAGAAATTTTATATACATCTTTTCCAGTCTGGATATTGTGAGCATAAATTATTTTGTCCGATGCATAAATAAGAAGACTAAATATGGGTTAATGTCATAGGATTCCTTACCTATTTTGTTTAATAAACACGGGAGAAGTCTTACTTATAACCGCCGATTTTCTGTTGAACTTCAACACATCCACGCCTTTTGCGGGCATTTTTTGAATACACCGCAAAGGTTACGGGGTCATTAAACCATCTAAGAGGCACTGTTGACAATTTATTCGACGATAAATTTAATCATTGCCTTTTCTTGCAAAATTTTATTATTTTAAGAGTTTCGATTTATAAATCCGTCATGCATATTAATTTACAACAAGTTTAAATACTAAATTGGTTCTTCATCTGTAATAATCTCTGTTAATTTAATTGCATTTACGTAATTTACTCCGAAATGGTTTATACTTTAATCATTAGCAAACGGTGAGCACACATTTTTGCTTTGAAATCATCTAAAAGTAATTTATTGCAAAATTCTTAAGTTAAATAATCGCATACGTAATACGGATCGCTATGTATAAGAATCTTTGTGGAAACACTTATTAATTTCTGGTCTTGGGTTGCAGAGTTTTAGTGTACATATGGTCAAATATGCTGCAAATGTTATAGAAAATCTACTCCACTTTGTAGGAATTTTACGTCTTTTAAATATGTCTCCACTGATATACCTTTTAGTTCGATGTATCAGCTCTTGTCATTTTTCAATTTCTTAAATTCCAATGTAAATAATTTTGTTAATCAGTTAATTTTCACGATTCTCATTAACCAATATCTGTAAAAATCCGTATTTCTTTGTTTTAAAAGCAGACAATTCTTCTTAATTAAAATTTTTATTTCTAGTTTAAAAAAGTAAGAGTTTTCTAACGGTTTTTTAGGCTTTATTGAGTTAAAAGTATCCAATAAATATGCTATACTCAGCAGATGTCTATCAACACCTGGCGATTAGAAATGATTGACTACCAATAAGATCACGACTTCAGTGTCTACAGGTTTTCTCGCTGTATGTGGGCGTGTTTGGGAACAGATACTTTAACAAATGCCAGTCTTCACGCCGAGACACCAACCACAAAACATGGCTGACGTCTAACGAAGAGATGTTTCGTATATAAATCTAATTTACTCATAAATAAATTGAGGTGGCTTCCCGGCCACCTTCGTACTGATTTAGCTACAAGAGTGGCTTGACTTATTCAATTTATTCGATCGATACGACCCTGTTAGGCTTAACTTTATAAAGTAGTAAGAAATATAACTGAGAGTATTCCTTTATGATAACGTAATTAAATAAAATAAAATTAATAACAGAAACATTGTATTAGTCGAAGAGTAAAATATAGAATATAAAATGTTAATCTCTTAGCTTTACGGAAATTCATAAAGTTTTATTTAGAATTATGCTAATTGCATTTTGCAATTTATTCTGAAGATGAATATATGAATTTTATTTGCTCGTTTTAAAAATGATATATATGGGAAATATCAAGCAACGAGTTGTAATATCAACGGATCATGCGCAATCGGTAAGGATCAAATTTCTCAAGCTATTAATCAGCGGAATTATTTATAATAAACTAATATTACGGGAAATTACGCAAAAATATATTACAAGAATCGTTTTCAAGATGAAACTGCAACATAGTAATGAGAACTAAAAGTACTTGGGAAAAAATATCATTAAGAATCGCCATCATTTTATCCAGTTATAATGCTTGAAAATTTAAAAATGATGAAGACTAGCGGGATAATTAACTGACAAATGCTTTTTTTTCAGAAATGCTCAAGTATTGAATCCTGAACCTAATTAAGCAAAGTATTTTTAATGCACTTTAGATATGCACATTGGAGCCCCACTGACTGCCCATCCCACATTACATCATTTTATCAATATTTGATCAAAATCATTGGACATTATGGCCACCGGATGTATATCGATTTATTTAAAAATAATGGACCTTCGATAGGTAAGTAAGTTGCAAACTGCATACACTCCATATTTATATCGAAAAATATGCCTTTAATGATAATTTAACTAAATTTGTACTCCCTGTATGCTTTCTCGAGCAAAATGAAAAGAAATACTACATGTTTATCGATTTCCACATTATCAGTTCGCGTAAATTTCGATCGAAGTACATGCCCTCATGTCCAATAAACCAATAATTGCAGTGCAGTGCAGTGTACCGCAATTTCGATCTAATACCGCAACTATAAAATGTGCGACTCACGAGATCGTTGTATGGAGTTGAATCTCAGAGAGAGAAATGATCAAGAAGTTTATCTGTATTATTTTTCTTAGTGCTCTTGTTTCTGCATCACCATTTGGATGCATGGGCCCTGTTGGAAGCCCTGGTATGCCACAAACCTTCAAGAACTGCAAAGCGTCTGTCTGTCACAATGGCCCATACACTGGCTACGGGTGCAGCAATGGTATTTGCCCTTACATCTGCCATGGTAGCGCTTGTACACAAGTTGGCGGTCCAATGGTGGGACCCAGCCCATTCCCGGGAAGACATATAGGTAACCCCTTCTCCATGGGTAATGCCTTCGGTATGCAAGACCCTAACTTTGGTGGTTTCGGTGGTGGTATGATGCCTGGTATGTCTGGCCCTGGACCAAATATGATGGATCCATTCAGTAATCCTTCTTTTGGTGGATATGATGGATATGGTTATGGACAAGATATGGGGCCCCTATCATCCGGCAGTAGCCGACGTGGACGCTCAAAACGCGAGAGTTGTTCCAGTAGTGATTGTGAGGACGATGACAAGTCTGGAGAGTCTGGCAAAACAAATTCTGGATCGGCGAATTAATTATAATACAACTTTTGATTTATAATTTTAATAATCGTAACTTGGAAATATACGTTTTCTCACAAATCCAACATTTTCGCTTTTAAATTATATGTTCTCTCTTATAAATTTTTAAATTACTGGATCTCAGTAGTTGATTAGAAAAGTATTCGAAGTTATTTCATAGGTAGGAAAAGATGATGATCTTTGTAACACATCCAACTAATACTGACCGTGAAATATTGTTTTACTGTTCAGATTTCAGGATTGGCAGCTGCGAGCTGACGCGAATTAGTGTTCTCTTGTAATTATACAGACCTTCCCGTGACAACACTCTTTTCCGAGGATTAGAAGTTGGTGGTTTGAAATGAGGTTTAAAGTAGCTGTAGTAAATCTACGTTAAGAGCCTAACCAAGATAGGCTAGATATCACACAAAACCAACAATCTTCTTAAGACCACTAGGAAACCGTCTTTTATGGATGAGAAGACTAAAAGTTGGATTGGACAATTATGAATGAGTGGGGGAAGAAGGAAGAAGTAGAAGAAGAAATTGGGAGGAAAGAGGGAGGCTCCAGTACGGAGGGAGGAAAATGTAGAGACTAAACGGACCTATTGGTCAGGGTGTGTAGGTATTACAGGTTACTTTCTTTAATGAGCATCGACAATTGCCAAAACTTTGGTGATTTAACTAAAAATGTTAATAGTTATATTCTTGTAATGTGTAATGTTGGCAGCAGATTATTAAATTACATAACCGTGCAAAACCGAAGTAGGACATTAATCTAAAGCAGTTTAATACTAAATAAAACGTTGATCTAAGACCACGAGGATTTGCAATACAGTACGGTTAGCTCACTGTTATGAGGATTGCTACCGTCATTCTAACCCTCATGAGAGAAAGAAAGGCTAAGCCAGACATTTATTGACGTGATTCAGAATCTATTTATATACTTATAATGTTGTTGTGCTTGTGAATGGCCAGATTTCCCATTACAGGTAGAGGTATATAGAATTTTACCTACTGACAATTTACTAGTAGTAGTATTATAAAAAATACGGCACCAAATTGCCTGCTCTCGAAAAGGTGATCGTTATTGGCCAGAGAAGACTGAACCCATCGTTGATTGCCATTTATTTCATGTTCGATATGATAGAATCTGATTAGTCAGCCAATGAACCGATCCAGGAATGATTACGGTTGACTTCGATGTGCAGTGACCTGTCACGGTAACTACTTGAATGTGGCGTGTTGATAATGTGACATTAATATTGCGATTACAGTGAATGTCAAAGTATTGTTTCGCCCGTCCATCACAGCTTATACATAAAGGATAATATTTAGGACTTACTCTCTTTTGCCTTTAATACGGGATATAAACATCCTATCAGGTTGAGAGGCCGCCACAAATACAATGAGTGGCACTTCAGACGTCCATCTCTATTATGAAAACCTAACGGACATGATATAAAGCAAATATTCTCTGTATTATTCAGGAAAATTAGAATCCAATGCCCTGTTAAGCAGTTCTTCATTTAAGATTTAAAGCCATACATGCGTAGTTTCATCATAAATGAAAAGTTTACATTATGAAGATGAAGAAGTAAAAGGCGATGGTGATGACCTGTGAAAATGTAAATACATATGTGCTTCATGGCTGAATACGCGATGGCGAATGCGATCTAAAAGATCCACTGCATGCTTAAAATGAATCCACCGATCATAGTTAAAACAGGGAGTTGAATGTTGACCCGGTAAAATTTCACCGTCACATGTGACACATAAATTTCTTTTCTAATAGGTTCTCATTCTTGTTCTCCTATGCTCATGCATTATGCCTAGGCGAAATAATAACAAAATAATTATTACTTAAATTTCTTGCAGTCGGTCCTTAATTTGCTAGTGAAGGCGGTTCTAGAGCATTGCAGTTGTAGTTATTATAAGCCCCAAGCGTGTTGGATATATGCTCGCAACCTTGCGGGACCAAAATGAAGCACACGCCTACACACAGAATAGACCAATAGATAAACCCAACCGGAAACTCAGTGTGGCTACATTCAGCGGTCGATATAGCTCATGGTGGAGCTAGGCTGACGTGAGGCAGAAGACCACCTTCACTCACCATTTGTAATCTTTATATTTCTTAGTCCTTATTCCCATTTTTAATACATCTTATTGACTTTATGCCCTGTCATTTTTACTTGCCTTATCAATATGAAATGTCTCAATAAAGATCTATTTCGATCACGATACCTCCATTACGTTAGAAGTCCGCCAAGTTCGTGAAAGGACACCTGTGCAGATGAATGGTTATACCGTCTATAATGCATCTGATTGTAACTTCATTAAACTAAATTCTACATAACGGGCAGGTGTTATGATTCGGACAACAATTGCAAAATGCATGGTTGAAGGCATTTATCGTTCCGATATGCGGCGTAAGACAAATCATACATATGCCTGCAAATGTAGTTCGTGTCAGTCTTAAGTGCGCACAAGAATAAAAATATATGCACATTTGAACAAGTAGATGGGGAACAATTGGAAAATGATACTGATATTAGAGTAACAACTTACGGCTGACAAATAACACTAACAACAGTCGCCAATTTGTAGCTCCCTGAGTAAGGTCTAACAGCAATTGTGAAGTAGAACACCAAGGGTTGATTAGATCAAAATGTATTGAACGAATCGCAATAAGGTACTCAAGAGGGTAAGAGAGAATTGAGGAACGATGGGAGTTAGAAGGCAGCGTAGGAGTATATACCTGAAAAGTGTATGCCTGCGTGTATGTATCTGTGGGTATTGAAAGACGGTTTATGTGAGTCACTTAGGCGAGGATGCGCGCGTGCAGTGGGCCTCTTGAAGGAAAACTCTCTATGCATTTCCAGAATTACTTTTTATCCGCATTCTCTAATGGCAATACTCCGATTTTTCGCCCACGAAGTTATCTTCCTATGATGCGTAAACACTATCTGCCGTGTCTAATCGCCCCTATCGATCCCCCCCCCCCTTTTCTATAACCACCCCGTTTCACCTAAAAAGCGCATCTACGCTCATGTTCTCGCGAGTCCTTACCCAAGTGACTCATATAAAGCTATCTTTGTTTTCCACTCAATAACAACGCACGCTTGTCAGTTACCGGTTCCTATGCTTCCTGCTTATCTCCTCTCTTCCTCAACACACTCCCTTCCCTATCTTTCTCTCTCTTACTTCAAACCCGTTGTGGTTTCCTTGAATACATTTTGGTCTAATCAACTCTTGGTGTGCTCCACAATTGTTGTTAGCTCTTACTCAAACAGCTACGAATCGGTGACTGTTATTGCCGTTGTAATTTGTTAGCTGTAAACCCTTAGTTGTTTTCTTAACTCCAACACTCTAAAGTAACGGGACGGTTATGGAGAGGGGGAGCTAACATGACCAGGTGGAATGTCTCCGGACATCATCATGGTGAAGCTAAACCCTTGCAAAGCTCCTTCAGGGACCATTTAACTAGCTTATTCCGAAATTAAAACAAAACACTTGAGCACACACAGTGGTTATCGACGGGGCTTCAGGTTACATTAGGGTCTACCACTTCAAGCACCACTGTGAGGCCAAGACAATTAGGTCTCAGGGATTAGTGATGACATAGATGGAAATTTCGGAAATGTATAGGGATTTATTCTTCAATGATTTTAAGAATTGAGATTTGCTGTAAATGTGTTTTAAGTAATGTAATAAAATAGGATTGCGAAAAATAAAATAAATGTAAATGTGTTTTTTATTAAGTAAATCATGTTTTCTTGTGGCCAGACGCAGATTCCATAGACATATTTTTTGGACTACAAACTGAGAAATGACTAAGCAAAAATTCTAATAAGTAGCATTAATATTTAATGTCAATATAAAATTAGATGATGACATTTTAAGAGGATTAAATTTAGAGGTGAATTGATATTTGCTTTTGTTAATAATATCTAAGCCTATTTCAACCGGCTACTCGTAGAATAAGGGGATGTGAATTTATCGAAATGATAAATTAATACACGCAATATGGGACAAAAGCAAGACAAAAACAATAATCCATTTATATTAGGAAAAAGCGGAAGTATTAGAAGCTTTGTTCCGAATTCATGAATATTAATTGAATTGCGTTAGTTATTCGATTGCTGCCGCTGCTATTTCCACACAAAAAGGATAATAGATTATGCTTTAGAGCGATGCGGGGAGATGAAAATTTATTTTACTGCTTGTACGCAAACAAAAAGACAGAGAAAAAAATGAGAGATAGAGGAAAAATATAATGCTTGTTAAATGCACATGCAGCCAGCACGTCAAAATTTAATTAAACTAGAATAATCCATATTTAATAAGTGGAATTATTTAACTCTTTTCTCTCAAATTAATGCTTTCATTTTCATACTAGATGGTTTTATTTTTCACTTATTTGCCGATGTCAGAAAAAAATGAAGATGACAAACGGAAACATTGCGTTTAAGAGGTACGCATTAGCCACTTCAGAGATTCCATACAGGTTTTTGAAAAAAATATTGAAATTCATGGTGTCGTTTATGTGCATCGGTTAAAATATAAGTTTCAAGATGGACTTTTCCGCTTCATTTTATAGTAACATATGTTCAAAATTTATAGCACAATCAGTCAAACGTATATTAAAAGGATTAAGAAACCTTTTTTTACGTCAGTAGAACTTTAGAGTGATAATGAACTGTAAAGTTAACAATAAATTTCTATGAATAATCACTAAAAACGTTCATTGTCCTTGAATACAATTAATCCAGTTATTTGATTGCATCCTGATTGTGGTAAATTGGAAGGATCTTTTGGTAAAATATATTTATAATGATTGATCATTGTTTTAGTATTCGTAAATGAGAATTTCAAAATTCATTTGCAAATAGTAATGGAGATTTGGGAGTAGCTACTCCACTGAACTGTCACAGCATTGAAGGACATTACTGAATAAATAATAAGAATTAATATAAGCTTTAATTAATTAATATAAACTCCTTTTAAGTTCTAAAGAATTTAAACAATCATCATAGATTTTTAATATAATTTTTGCCTTTTATCTTGTCTTTTTTTGCAGAATTTTGCAGAAAATTTCACATTAATTTTGATTGCATGTAAATAAAAAATAATGTATTATTTAAAGTGAGTAAAATGCATTAAAGCAAAAAATATATGGATTTCAAAAAATGAGAAGGGAAGAGGTATATATATCACTATTTTATAACACTTCTAGGCGATCGTTATAAATTATCGAATCGTCCGCACATTATTAAATTGTCGAAATGGAGCGGTATTCGATTGTATATCCCGGATCTAGTATATTTTGTAAAAATAAATGTGGATACTATGGAAATCCTTCCTGGAATAATTATTGTTCAAGATGTTATCGAGAGGCTCAAAATAAGCCTGATTTATATGCACGAAAAGCTCGCGAATTATCTCAAACTTCCTCCAGGGCTTTCGCTAATTTCGAGGCTAAGCGTAAGAAAGTAGCGAGAAAGAGCTCTGGAACAATTAGAAGTATTCTAAAAATCCAGAGGGATCACAATAAGCTTGGGTCAGGCATTCCAGAAGAGGCTTTACAAGCTCGGACAGATTTCTACAAAATATTGAAGTCTTGGCGATCACCTGTTGAGGCTGATGTAAGCCGGCAAATTGACAAACTGTTGAGGGACCTTGAGTCTAAGGACTTTTCCGATATCGATAAATTCTCTGAGGCTGTTAAGGACTTTTATGAGTCTATGGCTCTTCGTGTGTATGGTAACAACATCTATCACGCGGGTACGACTGAGCAGAAAGAAAGTCTCTTGAATTCAATCGAACGTTTTCTTTCCGTGTGGATTTATCCCTGGGCTTTCACTCCATCGAATACAGATGATGAAGAAGTTGATTTGAAACTGCAGGATCGAATTCGCTCGTTTCATTGGATTTCCCATAAACATCTAGATGCTCCTATTGATCCATTTTCTCCTCAGCAATCTCATCATCTTGAAAACGCTATCTTACGTAAGTTTGCTTCTTTTGAGTAGGACTTTGGTGGGGTATTTAGTTTTCGTTTCCAGTAATATCGCCTTATTTATTTAATACCTTTCCCACAGGTATATGACTTGTGGTCCCATATAGGATACAATTTTTAAGTTAAATTCTGGTGGCAGATAACTGCATTTACTTATCGTTTTTTGTGTGCTTTCCATCAAAACTTCATGTATTAGGTAAATTTACACATTTTTCATGTCAGAGATCACAGGTTCGATACTCTTGCCTCTCCCTAATTTTTAGTGATGCATAAAGAGTAGTTGACTTATTGTCCTTAAGATCTTTGTTCGACAGTTTGTGAATTTCTCACAAACTGTGAATTTCTGAAGATGTTATTGCCCTCATTTCCTTTTTTTTTCAAATTGCTTTTGATAATTTCTCTTCCGGATATATTTCATGAATTCCTTTGATACAAGGCCTGTGAAAGTGAAACATCTATCCTATTTTCTAACCAAGATCGGCTGATTGCATAAGGGATTTTCAATCTTTTTTTTCACATTTATTATCTAAAAATAGGGTTAGGAGTAGTGTTCAACATTTTACTTGGGTAGAGAGAAGGTATCTGGGCCACTCATGAGTATATCATCTTCACTATCTCTTGTTGGCCACTCACACCAACGGCCATTGGTTTCGTGACCTCTGATTTGACAAATTTGCACTTTGACCACTTTGAATATTTTCACTACCGAAATTTAATGGTAGAGCGGGAAACTGTTGTCGGGTTTGGTTGAGTGAAATTCTTCTTTTTTTTGTTCTCTAGATTTAATCAGACAAAACGAGGTTCTGCCGACAGAAGCCAAGTTAGATCATATCGTAGACTGCTGCCACGAAATCATGAAGGCATTGAAGCTGGAGGCCGATGCAACATCTAGATCTTCACCCTTGACGATGACGATGACCAATCGTCAGGGTGGCCCAAATGACTATGGCGAGACTGCTGCGGACGCCTTTCTTCCCTCCCTCATTTGGGTTGTGCTTCGAGCCAACCCTCCCCTTTTGCATTCTAACCTCCAATTCATCACAAGGTTTGCCAACAATAATCGAGTCAGTGCCGGAGAACCGGCCTACTTCTTTACCAATCTGGTAAGTATGTAAATAGCTTGTTAGATTTGAGATCCTCCTATGATTTTGTCTTAACAGACTGTTGATTGTGGTGAGTGAGTGACAGCTTATTATCTTTAAATACAAAGTCTGACTTCTTTTGATCTTCACCACTAAACAAGATGGGGAGAACAGTTTGAAAAAAAAGGGATTGGAGGCTGGTCGAGATATAGATTGTGTGTGTGGAGATGCAGCGGATTTTTTCGTATATTTACACGGGACTATGTGTATGTAGTTCATTCAAGACTTGCGGCGATGCGGATGATCACAACGAGTTTGATCGCTTGATCGAGTTTGTGTCCTCGGCAAGCGATTACAACAAGCTTATCGTTATCACCCATGCCTTTTAAACAAGTAACCGCCATAGTTCTTCTGTCGACCTGTCTAGACCCAAGGTTAAAAACGATTGACTGATTGATTGATGATGTATATGGCGGATGTTACTAACAACCTCATATAGGCATGTACAGGCAAATCCTCACGGAGATACTTCAATCTGATTGGGGATAGCAGCCAGTCTATTCTTGAAAACTGTCCTTGAATATCATTTTCACCAGTGAGATAAACTTGTTGCGGCAAGGTTAGCTATTCTTATTGCTAATTGATTTATCCACAAGGGATAAGCTGTCAATGGTAAAACTCGGGAAAGAAAAACGCCTCTTACAAAGCCGCTAAACTACCATTCAAAGTTGGGTCGGAAGGGAAGCTGAATTCTTTTGCTTTGTAGGTACGCATTGGGCGAGGTAAGGGGGGGAGGAGGCATTTGTATATCTCATTGTTTTAACAAATAAGGATTTCCTAGACCTTACTCTGTTCTAAATTTCAAGCATGATACGAAAGACCACCATAAAATATAATGATTTGGTCAGCTTTAGACTGAATGAACTGCGTATCGGTAGATTAGTTAGTCTGTTACATGCTATTACTTAGATAACTATCGTTACCGACAAAATTTGATTTCTTTTTTTTAATTCCCTCATTGTGACACAGTAGTCTACAATGTTGACCATTCCCATCACTGCATGTATACCTACCTACTTTGTACCTGCTTCCATTATAGCATTATAATCATGGTAATGCGGAGAAAAGCCCTTACGTTTTAATTATGGAATGTTAATGAATAAGAGAAACAGGAAATGAGCCCAATAATGTAAGAAACAGGAAGAGGATCAAGAAGAAGAATTGGACAAGGAAATCCGTACATCTTGAGTCCTACTTTTTAGAAACATTGATTTTTACATAATTAATATGAATCATCGTTATTTCGTAACTTCCAGATTCATGGGTGAAATTATCTCCAAGTTGACGAGTTAATCTAATTCCGTGTTTGGTCATGTCACCTCGACTTATTTGTAGCTTAATACAACCAAGAGTAAGCAGTTGCGACTGCCAACGAATTTTTAGCGCATCATACGTACACGTTGACCACTCCATTTACGTCATAATCACTGTCGGGCATGAACAAGACACTAATTCTCATACAACTGCTCCTATTTTAGTGTTGCGCAGTGGATTTCATCAATAAACTCGATCATGAGTCGCTGGGAATGACAGAGGAGGAATTCGAGCAACAGATGCGTGATGGAATTCCAGTTACTCTTCGTTCCGCAGACGCGCCCGACGTTCTTGCTGATACCAAAAGGCGCTACGCTGCCATTGGTCAGAAGTAAGTTTCTTTGTCCTTTATCTCTCAAAATGGTAATAAATGCCCTTTATTATACATTATCTTAGTGGAGGCATAGCTTTATGGGTTCGGCTTCAGACTAATCAAGGGACGATTTGGTCTTTGTGGTTTTTGGAATTTAGAATCATTGTGGATGCCTATTAAAGTTATACGTCAATATTCGTCCGAACTGATTGAATGCGTTGTGGCTCACGATTAGCACTTCCGGTTAACTAGGATTTTCACAGTGCTTAGCTACTAACCGAAAAAATCTACATTGATAGCCCCACTATACTCAAAGTTAGTCTGTTGAGTAAAAAAGAAGACCGCCTTATATATTAATTTTTTTATAGATAGCTGGGTCCAAAATCATTAACAGATTAAAATACAATATTTGTAGACGGTGGTAAATTACTAAAGATGCCGTCATTGCCCTGGATAATCAATAATTTTACTTCCCATCTAAGGCTTTGGTTAACCTTGATCATAACGTGAACACGTCATTCTCACTTAACCACCATTGTTTTTTATACGACCTGAAGAAACCTAGGAATGGAACCTTTGAACTCATTGTTCGTTACATTCGCCGCAGTGCAGTGATCATTTTCAAAAAATATACAAGTACTTCTTTTCCGCTTGAAGCTAAGTATATTTAAATCTAAGTTCATGGAGAATTTCTTTGAATTTTGTTTTTCTCCTTGAAATTCATAACACTGGGCACGAATTATGGGATTACTACTGGTTAGAAGAGATCTTTTGTAAATATTACCTTTATTAATTAGGTCTTAAGATTTAGTTCCTTCCATTTGTATATGTAATCACTCAATCACAATTCTTACTATTTCATTGTAATGAGTCAAAGTAAAGATAATGGTGACTCAGTTTCCATTCCGTTTCCATTGATTAGGTGGCTAATTCGCATAAAATGGCGGTCATAGAGGTTTAGCTGTGGGGATGTAATTTAGGAAGATGATAGGTATGTTTAGTCCATGGTATTGGAGATTTTTAATTAATTACTTAGCTCTGAATAATGTGCTGAGGCACGCATTGAATTTAATGTCAACGTTGAGGGTGTCATTCCAATATTTGATGTTTCAACTTCCCTTGTCTCACAGCAACCAGAAAATGCAATTGGAAATCCATGTTGATCGTTGTACAAATGCGTTGCTTTCTTTTCTATGGAATTTGATGTGCATTTTACAGCTTCCAACTTCACTGCTTTCGTCCAAATTCTCTTGACATGGAGATGGAAATCGATATCATTGTTGTCATGAAAGCACAATCAAACTAAGGACTTTTTTTTCTTAATCAATAAGTCTTGGATATTATTACTAATTAATTTTCTTGTCTTGGTGATAAATGCATATGTTCCGAGTTTGACACTCATCGGAACGCATTCACTTATAGCGATCTGCCGTAAACTGATCCTTTGGTTGATTCTACTATTTAACCCGTACCAATTTTCTTTCCCCTGTTGACTTCGTTCTACAACTCTGTTTAAAAGCGGCATATATAATTAGACTGGCTTAGTCCAGGACGGTTTCTACTGGATGTCCGGTTAAATAAAGTCCTGTCTATTGGTGTATTTTTATACAGGCCCCCTCTTGTTTTGGGTGAAGTGGGTGCTGGCGTAGTTTGAAGTTTTAGTACAGGTCTATTAAGGGATAGCGTAATGTGAGTTTTTATCAAGGAGGTTCTAGAGCCCTACTTCTCTGTCCAAAATGACCGTTAAATAGGCTTTCAACGAATTTTATAGCGATTGTATCATTTGACCTGGTGTGTTGCTAGCTAACACTCTTGATTTAGTTTTTTTTATTTAGACCCGTTGTCATTTAAAGTCACACTTATTGTGCTCGTATTGAATTTCGCTTGTGTCGACTATGAGAATATTCCATTTATGCCACGAAATTCTTTATCAATTACCAGTTATTTTTAGCTTCCTTAAATAATTTTTCAATATCACATTACGCCAGTTGCGTTTTACGCGAAGAATGGAACATGCGTGTAAGAAAATTTAACTACTGAAAACGTACGGCGGCGATTCTTTTGTGCAACAGGATCCTGTACTTGCTTTCTACGTCAATATTTGTTAAGATCATAATGTAAACACAGTTATTTTTCATATTTCGTATTTAGTATTAATGCTGTTATTTATTCATAAGGTTGATAGCACTGTACTTTTTAGGTAATTGATAACGTCAAGTTGTTATAACTGAGTTTTCGACTATAAATGATACTTCCGTGGTAACCATTTAGTTATACTTGAATAAAGTCAAAAGTGCCAAAAAGCATTACGTTATCAGGATCGGTAGTTCTAGAAGGTTCAGAAGCTATTTTCTGCTTGATGAAAATGTGGATCTTGTTACTTTTTTCCTTGTGGTCTTATTCCACTGTCTCGATAACCCGAGTTCTATTGTTGTCTTAGTTAAAAGGACAAGGACGAAATCAGTTTGTCCTTTGATAAATTAGACGTACGTAAACTCAATAAACTGCTTGAATGATATTTCTGTATCATCTCTCAAATCACGTTTAAATGGTCTAATTCTCCTTTCATTCCGAGCTAAATTCTCAAGTTATTCTACATTTTTCGTACGGGAACTGTTTGTAGCCCTTATACCAAAAGAGTTTGCCGCACACACGTCCTTCTTATTCCCTTACCTGTTTATCGCTGTGGTCAGAGCACAATGTTGTGTGTGGTAAATTTCATTATCCATATGCTGTGAGCCTTATGATTCACTTGTCTCACATGATCACCCCGCCTGGTCATGTGTAAGCGGAGGTTATTCGGTCTACGTTTTCTGAAAGTGTATCTGTCAGGCAATCTCTGTAATCTTACAGATCTTCTCTGATTCTTTATAGGGTAATATAGATCGTATTCGAGCGCTGTTTTAGTGTAGATTATTAAAAGTGAAATAGTCAGATTTCTCCTGTCAAGTCGTCTCTATGTATTGTAACTTTTTTTGAGTAGTAGTATTCTTACAGCCCGTAATCGTCCGTCCTCTTCTACCTCTGTCGAAGTTGTTCAATAAGCCACCATACACCTTGCGTAGTTTCAATCAGTTAACAGATTCCTTGTTTTGATTTGCTTATCTTATCGCCCCCCTAAACTAGCCTATCGATCTGCGCTTGCAAGTGTAGGCTAATGTCTCTTACTTATTGGTTAATTTTCTCAACAGCTCACCCACTTTGAGCTTCTTTTCTTCCTTTTCTTATCCACAGCTATTTCTTTCGACCTTCTCTGAGTTTCATGTTGTTTTAGGTAGAAATTTAAGTTTACCCAGCTGTTACTAGCCTCTCTCGTAAGAGAAAAGTTTATATGCTCGCCTTATTTTGCAATGGTGGAATGTGTAAAATCTATTTTTGAAAACTTTTCCCAGCTCTAGGGAGTTAGTCTATCAAGTTTTGTATGCACCCATAATATACCTTAGATACTGTAACGTGAATGGATTATTGTAAACATTCGTTATTCTCAATACCTTTGGTATCTAATGTGATTTTCTTCCCTGTTCTAATATTTTTAGATACTCTTGCACGTGACTGTCAAACATTACACCCTTCGTGGCTATTAGCTCAAATATTCCACACTAGATTTCATGCGTTGGTTCAAAATCAGCACAGCGCAAACCGTTATTCAGAATCAAACTCACATACGTCATTGGTTAGGACACGGGTGGGTGTTTTAATGTCCGCTTGAGCACCGTAATCCAGTTTTACCAAATTTGCCATCTCTCATGCACTGACACTTGATATCTAGGACATCGAATTATGTCAAATAACTCCATTTATACTTTATGGACGCAAAAATTGACTAATTATGCAAAGCACTTTCCGCTAGTCTTGCTCTCTATCTTCTGTAGTCTTATTCTAGACAATTTAACTTTTCGGAGTCACTCTCAAAGTAGTCCACTAGCTGGTAAAGTTACCTACATTATTACTTTATTAATGGTAATATATGTGACAGTTTCTCTCCTCAAATCTCACAGATTCTGAATTAACAAGTAGGTCGATATGTTTAGCTTATGAGTCTATTAAGGCTCTGCTTCCTTTTGACAGTTGATCATGTGCTCGTGGATATCGATCCCATGACCATGATTTTACAGACTACCCCATCAATCAACATTTCATACTCAAAATTAATTGACCAGGAGTTGACTTGAAAGGTTTGTTACTTTGTTCTCCCTGTCCTGCTTATGTTAGCTAATTAGTGTTGGTTGATGTTAACTAACCCATTGGTCATACATTTTATCAAATAGTCAAGTTTGTTGGAGTGATTGTCGTGCAAAAAGGCGAACGCTCCCGGGGTCGCCAGTTTTGCTGTTTTAACAAAATATAAAAGTTAAACAGCATTTTCCAAAAGCATATTGAATAAACCACAATGAGGAATCAAGAGAGTAAGAAAGAGATGAGAGAGAAGCGAATGACCAGACAGAATGCAAGTGTGTGTCTGCATGCATTTGTAGTGGAAATACAAAAACTGTTTACATGAATCACTTGAACAAGGACACGCGTGAGGATATGGGTGCAGTGCACTTTTAAATGCAACAAGATAGTTACAGAAAATTAGGCGAATTGATAACCTCGACTAGACATTAATCATAGGGATTTGAGTCATGGGAACATAAAGACGTCACTGCACCTTTGTGGACGGAAAACCAAACCATAGAGAACGTGATTAAAGGATAATTTAGGAAAATGTTAGTCATTCTTCAAGTTTTATCTAAATTGCAATTTTAAGGATTCTTTCGAAATTGATCTTGACAATGTAATTTTGCATTTCGAATTTTAGTAGGTTACTTGAAAGTTTCTTTTCTTAAATGACATTGTCCTTGTTATCGTTGCGTAAATTGAAAAGAAAATTAGGCTGTTACTAACATGGTTAAGCCTTATTTCATCGCATTTTAACTTTTGACATTATGATGCTTGGTTCTATTTTTTACTAAAAAAGGCATTTCTTCATTTCTCGGAAAGATACATTGGTGGTCATATTGTCGGACTAGCTTCCACGGAAGGCAGGAAAGCAGCACGTACTGTGTAGCATTCTACGGAACGTACATGTGACTTTTAAGTCTGCGATGTCCTGATTGTCGGATGATGAATTTTCATTGCTCCTCTGTTGAACAAAGAACGCAAACGTTAAATTTAGGTTTGGTCTTTTCACTTCCACAGCGATGACGCTTGTTCCCTTTCCATTTCCTGTTTCCTACTTCTTTCCTTTTTCTCTAATTTTTCCCTCCGTCCAGGTGTACATGTGTTCAAACTCAATTCTTTTAAGTTCGTTAGGGGGAGATTGTTTTATTCTGTTAGCCTTTAGGAAGATCACTAGTCCTGTCGGGGAATATCTAGCCTGATTTTGCTACCTTTACTAATGGGCTTGTCGTTACCCTAATATCTCTTACGAATAATTACTAGTTTTTATGAACCTTATAAAATTTGCATTGCATAACTAATCTGTTGACTAATCGTCATTTCAACAATATATTGTAGCTACTGCCTCCTATTTTATATTTAGGCTAGATGCAATGCAGGAAATCATGGCATCGGCAGAAATCGAACTGCATGCCAATCAACGACAAACTGCCTACCATATAGCCCAACTTCGCAGCAAGTGCAACCTCCAGCGAACTGTCTATCTGGATCCCCGTGAACTCACCACTCCGAACATTCTCTGCCTCGGTCCTCCTCCTCCTCCACCTCCACGCATTAATCGATCCATGCCACCACAACAACAGCAGCCAGTCGCTAATGTGATAGATCAACTCCGGCCGGATGAATCGCTCGCGGCTGCACCTTGCCTTTCGCCGCTTTCTGCGAATGTGACACCACCTCCGCCTCCACCAAGACTGTAAGGTGTTTCGAAGAAGCCTTTTAGGGGAGCTAAGTTATAATTGTGATCTCTCAGTCTCTCTTACCTCAACTATTCTTGTCTGTATCACTTCACCTGATTATATTTTGTTTTATGCATAAACAACTTCAATTGTCTGATGATGCTGATAATAAATACTCATTACTATATATAAATGAGTCGTGTTCTTGATATGTTTTAGAGAAGGCCGAGATGGGATACGCTACCTTGTTAGAAACTCGAGTCAATGGGGTCGATATTATAACACCAAATGTTCTAACTTTGAGACCAATGTAGGATGGAGATAAGTCGTTTTGCCATTACTCTTCCCAACTGTAGGAACTCCACTATCATAAGATGGGAAGCAAGTCGAGATAATAATGAGATATTTAATTAGGTATCAGAGGTAATAAGGTGGATGGTGGTGTCCATCAGTTAAGTTGATGGACAGTGGCATTGACTAATTCTCGTTAACATGTGGGGTGATAGAATGCAAGATTCTCATAGCAAAGGCTTCAGGATCCTTCCCTCAACCCTTAATAGATTTTGGAATTTATTAGGAGGGAAGAGGAAGATGATAACCTGTAACCGGTAGACCAATCAAGTGATGAAGTTAAAAAATATAGCTATTGGATAATGGGGGAAATCGGTAACGGTCGGTGAATGTCTCAAAATGAAAGAAATAGAAAACTGGTAAAAATCGATAAGTAAACTCGGTGGTATTTCCAAATAGGTAGGATATGAGTTACTATAACATCGGCCACGTTCTATTAAATTTAAAATTATAGATGTGGTTATTTGGTTAAAATTAAGACAAGCATATTATTAGCTGAACTTTCTGCTCTCGAAGATATATAAGAGATAGGTGCTAACCTTCCTCACACCAAATTGACTTGTTTCGCCTGCGAATGTTTTGCTTCAGTCGCTAACACATAATTAAACTTATCTGAAATAGGCGGTGAATGATTTGAGATATTACTAAGAAAGCATTAGCCTTAGTTCTCGACTCATGCATAACCAGTTTCCAATAGGAGGGGACAACAGTTTACATGCAGGTCTGCTACGTTAGAGGTCAAAAGTTGATGGCATACCTACACTACCTAATGCAAGTCAACAGAGCGGTAGTAGAATGCGATTTTCTCATCGAATGGGCTTCATGACGCAATTTTTCATGTTAAAAGAACTTGTGGTATGCAATTAACGCTTTCTGTTGCTAGTGGGGATGTCAAAAGTAAAGCCACAAGCGGTTTAAACCCACATCCCAGGGTCGCCAAATTGTCAGCAAAAAAGTTCCTAAAGTTAGAATTCGGAAGAGAGCTTGAACACGTTAGTCCTGTAAATATAAATGGTGATTGTGTTTCAAATAGTTTGTAAAGATAGCTCGTGAACAGAGAAGGGGTTTTCCAGGAAATATTCTACATCGTATGATTAAGGCAAAGTATAAAACTTATCAATCTGAGAGGCCGCTACAAATAAAATGAGTCACGCTTCTGAATAATTTGATGTACTTGGAATTATTGAAAAAGATCAGTTTCAAAAGCGATTCAAACTGAATCATAATCATGCTCAAGTCCCTTAGATGAAATTTGACATTAAGGAAGAAGATTGAGGATTCAGTTATCTCAGGGTGCATACTTCTTACAGAAAATGATTTTCGATTAATACCAATTTCGTTTTGTAAAGAAGTTTCCGATTCCCTAGTAGGGTCAAGAAAAGCAGATTTCACCCAAGAGAACCAGCTTGTTTACATTATCAGATACAGACAACACGTTCGGCAGTCGCAATGTTTATAACGGCGACTACAAACTTAAACTTATGTCATCTATCTGCGTCAACTAAAGACTAGGCCTTACCATAAGGATAATCGCGATAATTGCAAATGAGCTTTACAGGAGTTACAAAATGATGCTAATTGAATAAGTAACGAACCATACGAAATAAATCCCAGCGGACAAGCTCGAGATTGTTTAATAATGGAATGTATTACCGATATCGAAGGCCAGAAAGCCGCTAAATGTAAGTGGTTACATTAGAATGCCTGTCAGTAGAAACAGTCGCATATGCACACCCACTCCATGTCAATAATGCATATTTTCACTCTCACATTATTTCTTTGTTTGCAACTGCGACACTCCAGCCTATCATTCAACTACGTAATGAAGTAATAGATATATTGCACTTCGTAAATTCAATGACATGCTTAGCATGCATAACCAATTGCACTGCAGTAGCCTTATTCCAGAATCTGCGTTTAACTGTTTATTATTATTACCCACAGTAATACAGCAAAATTTTACCGTTTTCAATTGCGAGAAATAAATGAATTGGTTAACAGAGAGTCTAATAAACGATCAAGGGGGAGGGAAGGGATCGAAATTATGTTGAGAGTAAAGTCAAAATATCAAAGAGTTTTGCATCATTTGCTTTTTTGGATTAGGGCTGGACAGTATTTACTTAATGAGTAGCTCAAGTTACGAAATTTATATTTCATAAATTAGATTAGAGTAACTCCTTGTCTACGGTGTTCAGTGTTTTTCGATCGTTTTTGATCATGATGGTCAGTCTCGCTACTTCAGATCATTTTTACTTCTAAAAGTTAAGAAGACGAAATGACCATACTTTATATTCGGTAACTTGCAGTCTTTACATTGCAGAGATGAGATAAATAAACATTTTAAGCAAGCATAATTCTTTAAGCTGTATTCACCGAACTGTTATCAGAACTGGCCTATCCACGATTACATAGTAATTTTGCAGTTTTCTGCGTTCTGCTTATGACCCATTCCAGGTCCGTCAAGGCATTTACCGATTTTCTTCCTCTATTTCCTTCGCTTTTTTTAATTTTTCACTCAAAACATAAATATTCTTTGGAATTCGTGAAGCTGGTTTTCTTTCTAGTAGGGTTACTTTGTCTCCTTGCTTTTAATAAATTCTTTGATGTTGAATAAACGATCTCTCTAACTTCAAGAAATGCGTTTACTTGCTTAGACATACCGCCAATATCTCAAAATCTTCCTTTATTGTTAACTAGTCAGTGAAGACAATAACTAAAACCACATAATTAATAAAAGCTGAGTCACGTGTCTACACACAACCTAATCAATACATATAAATTATTATTAGCGTCTCAGACAGTGGGGTCGAAAGAGCTAAGTTCAAATTGATAGCCCTGAATGAAAGCCATAGAAACAAATGCATGAACTTCTGCTCTTAAACTTAATCATACCTTAGTTTCATTATAAAATTACCCTAATTTGCCATTATTGATCTAAAATTAGGCATGGGGCTAAATTTGCGGATTTATGATGATCGACGACTCCATGGTATCCTCCCCGCAAGGCCATTGATATTAATCCTAATAGTTAAAACAGATGCCCCCGGATGTTCCAAAGACTCTGTGGTAGGATCTGTTAAGGATGTCTTGAATTTTCAATTATCATATAAAATTACATTCACACGAATGCAGTATGGTTAGGTTCACCATAATTACTTCGAGTCAAAACACCTGATCGATTTTATTGGTCCATTTTTTGCTAATAATCTTCACCATTGAGTGTTTGAAAAGCATAAGTATTTAGAATTGAACTTTAATACTTCTTGCTGCAGATTCAAAAAGGGAATTAGGGGCGTTTAGAACCCTCTTGAAGAGAGAAAGACCGATTACAGTTGATTATTGTAGTTACCACTCTAGCAACAACCACCCTTCATTGTGTAAATGATATTAACAGAAGAGCTAGTGCGTCTTTACTCAAGATCCCCTACTTATTCTGTGTAAACTACACTTATTCAGAACAGAATGTAACGGGATGGATGCACAAATGCAGTCACACCCCTAGGTAAGTAAACCATATAAGATCCACCGGAATCTGACAGGAGAACCAAGGTCAATTCCAAGAGACGTTTATTAAACACCAAGGATATAACAAGTTGGGGTTGGGAAAAGTCCGATTTAATGGCAGAGGGGCAGATGTTGGTGAGCTGGAGAGTAACGTTGGGAATCGCGGGCCGAGCGCAGTCACGTGTAGGCCGGAGGGTGGTATTCTGGCCCTTTCACCTATTCGGGCTTTTTCTCCTTCTCTTTCCCGGAAGGGGTCGCAGTGGTTGGCTCTTCCACGTCGGCCCTCATTGGTTCTCTCCATGGGGTGGCTTGTGATTTATGGTATGAAAAGAAAAAGAGAAATGATTGGTTAGTTTAAACTCTAGTTTCGGTTTCGTCGCCATTAATGGCGGCGCCCTATACCTTGTGTCTTACACCAAGAAAATAACAATGTAAGCCAACAAGAAAGTCGCTATTGAGGAATTGGAAGTAGGCTAAGCTAGAAACCTGACATGCCAGCTAGTCAGTACACAAGTACTTGCTAGTATGCAAACGATCATGGTCGTATATTGAGACTGAAGGATGAACCCCTTCTCACCGAAATATTTTTCTATATTATCCCTATTCC
>CAADRB010000019.1:2381460-2393172 GCA_900708905.1 Hymenolepis diminuta
AAATATTTTTCTATATTATCCCTATTCCTCATCAAACTTAACTATCTTGTCCTACAATTATGTCCGTATGTTCTTACCCTTTCCTGTTATCCACTGCACTCCAACAAACACCGTGTGTCCTCAACTGGCCTACTTTTCATCGATCGAAAAGGACATCGCTTAGTCAGCTTAGTTATCAATCAGTCCTGCCTGTACCGCCTGTCCTTCCCCCACAATCGCACCGACCAATCAAAACACGCATACATAATATCTCTATGCATGTCCTCACTCAAAGCGTCGATAAAAAAGACCCAATTTCCTTGACACTCACACACAACGGTACTATCTGTTCAATAAATGCTAAACCCCCTGCTCTTCCAAGCCGCTACGTTCCTTTGAGACTTTGTACCGAATTTTGTTCAATACATCCTGTCTAACACAATCCTTGGTGTCCTTTTCCTTCATCTGCTGTTAACCCTTAGCCGCTACAAGACAATGAGGTTAGCACTTGTGATATACTCAACCACAATTCCACTGTAGCAAGGTGATTGCATCCTCTAATTCTTGTAACCTTTGATATTTCTCTTTTAGTTTTTATTCAATCTAACTTGCCTTGTCTCTAGCAAATCCTTGTTAAAAGAAAAAAGAATGAATTGCGAGAAAAATGAGCCATAATAGATATATATTTAATGATCAGAGTGACACTTCTTGTAGGCCTTCCTGAATAAATTGTAGTAATATTCGAGTTTCACAATTGAAATTAAATTTTTAAAACAACTCACCTTCAAAGAGATTGTGAAATATTATTAACGACTAATAATCACTCATAATAAAGATTACAAATCGGACATTAACACTTGTCATGTAATTCTCGGTGAAGTATAAATTTCTCATAATTGGATATCGAAACAAGTTATTAAGTTCTCTTTCGAGAAGTAGCGATGTCGTCTCAACATACATAACCGAATTTGAGGTGGTAATCGGGAGATAATCCGTTTTATAAAAATGGCCTTGAAATTAGTTTTAAGTAGTGAGTTTGAAAAACAAAAAGTAACGCCAATAAATATATTCTCCTCCTCACAGACATTTTAAACCGATCATAAGTGAACATTTTTAATAGATAAGTTTTAGTGAGATTACCCTCCAGTATCCGTCCGCTAGAGCTAAGCCATTAGAGAGCGAATGCTACTAACAAACTTAGAACAATCTAGAGCAGGTTTGCTAAATGCAAAGGTGAAAAATTATAATGTATTCAAAATAGGAGGACGATTATGATCAGTTTTGTGATGAAAAGTTACTCAAAAAAAGTTAAAATTTGATCATAATGTTTTCAACATATCTTATGCAGCCTATGCCAAGTATCTTTCAAAACAAAGAAAAACAGTTTTTTTATAGTACTGTAGTGGAAAAAAGAGTTTGGATTCTTCCTCATGGGAAGTTAGAGTGAAGTGAGTTATGTGGGATGAAATGGGAACTTTGTACAAGTGATAGAAGGAAGTGTATTAAAGCGATGTAAGTAAAACATGATTTTTGTAACGCATTGGGAACTACGTAAAAAACTTCCGAAGATCTTAGAATATTTTTGGTCTTGTTAGCACAGTTTTATAGTAATTTAATTACAGCTGATTAGACGAACAAATCAGAAACACTTGAGAACAGGGGGAGGTTAACCATCCTCACGTTGTCGTGGCTCAAACGGAATTTATCATATGGTTCGACATTGATAGTCCGGATACCACAAGTCAAAATAGAACTAGTACAATAGCAGAACCTTTAGGTTATAAATGCACTCTCCTAATCTTGGGTAAAGTACGCATGTTCATTTGATCAAAATATCGTATCGAAGGTATGATTTGGATGGGTGGTATAACTTGAAATTTTACTGTTACTATGAATATCTTGGGTGTAACAAGAGACAAAGGAGTCAGAAGGAGACTAGGTAGTAAGTTTTATTTATGAAATACATATCATAAAACAAGAACAGCCAGTTAGGATGACTACTAGGAGTTTGAATAACTTTTATATTAGTCATTAATTAATCCAAAAGTGTTTAGTACCACATAGGTCAGGTTATTTGGTCCATGGGAATGGGGACTAAACAACGATAGATAAGTCTGAAGTTCGGGTTAGGATAGATTTAAGTTGAGATTCGTGGCTGCTATCTTTCAATGTAAGGTATAATTATTTTGCCACGATTTTTATTTGTTATATTGGCGATATATGAGAAAATAAGGCAAAATAATAGAAAATTCAAATAAATAGATTTTATTGAATGGAACTGGATACTACACAAACAACCATACACGAATCAATATTGAGGATAGATTGGAATTACAGATCACTTCCATTCAGCCAACTGAGCGGGATGATCTGTTTACGTCGAAGCTTCGAAAACAAATACACCCACAAAGAAATTTCTGGAATATGACATCAGTATGTATCTTCATTTTAATTATCCCAGCAATCTACTAAAGAGAAATTTAGATCAACTTCATTCTGTTTGATCTCAATTTGTTTTTTAATCCGGGTTTTTGTACATTTTCAGAGAGTTTCAGGTTGTGCTGAAAGATTGTCCATATCCAAAATCTACCTAGTCACTCACTTTCTCACGTTATAAGCGTAATTAAAGGCACTATGTAGTCATAAAACGAGGTAGTTTGGAAAGTACTTAGAGTTTGGGTTGTAAATTAATCTCCTTCGTTCCCGTTAATGCCAGTGACCTTGGATAACTTTTTTTTCGCTTGTCTTTCACATATTTACTAACATTGGGCAAGTGCACAACTGGGATCTAGGGCAATAGATGAAGTGAATTAAAATGGGAAATTTTAAGTCATATTGCTAATCACGAGCTATATCTAAAAGGCAAAATCATTCTTTTCATATGAAGTTACGTTTTTTATTTGAGTAGTTAATATATTATATGTAAAATGCAAAGCAGCAATAATTTCGTCAGTAAGCTGCTTTAGAATATGAAACAAGTTAATATGGATACTCCTCCCCCCTCTCCCGAGAAAAGCTTATGATTTTCCTAAAGGATATCAGAAAACAACGCCTTTTCCGAGTGAGAAGACCAAGCATTTATTGGACAAGCGAGAATAAAATAAACGGAGAAAGAAGTAAAGTAAAGGAAAAGAAATTTGGTGGAAAGGATAAGGTGTCAATACTGGGCAAAAGCAATCAAAATTGTGAGAAACAGGCGAAATGAGGTTGATAAGGCTGCTGGCAGCTTTTGCATCTTTTGTTCATTAATGAGCTACTGACACTTCAGGTAGAGGTATAAGTCAGTAGGTGCGCAATACATGGAGAGACCGAGTAGTTATATGAGTCAGTGAGCAAGGACTACAGTCTGGAGGAAATGTGCAGCGAATAGAAATTAATTTTACCCGTAAAGTATTCCATATAAGTCCGTCAGACAAATCTAATTATATAATTTAATAACAGTGAATCCATTAAGTTTATAAATAATGCCATGGATACAATTAGGGCAAAATGAAGTAAAAATTTTTGAAATTAAGATGCCTGTCCAAATTGATAACTTTTGAGTACTTCAATACTCAAATATCAAGATTTGACTTATTTGCAGCTTTGACAGCTCTGGAAATTAAATTTGTGGAAACTCTTTTCAGTGACTAGTATTTTGCTTTCATTTTACATCTCAAAGAGCATTCTTGAGCTCTGAGAGATAATACAAAAATTGGCTTTCGAAAGCAAAAGAAATTGGAAAAATTATCGCATTATGAATTTCTTTCTTGGTGAACCTTGAGCTAACGCTAGTGTCCGAGCGGTAGTCAGTACTACTCATTTTACCTGATAATTTGCTTTATATTGTCTTAGAAAAATCATCATTTATCATAAATTCTACCTTCTCTGACATGTTTCAAAGAGACATTCAGCAACGGTCATACCAGACCGAAGGCTAGAAGTTATAAGAAGGAAACTAAAAGAGCTAGTATTTTATTTCGACTCCAAGCTATTCTGCATGCTATAACCCTCGTGACTTCTGCCTACGACACCAGGATGGAGGGGAGACTATTGATTTACCAACTAGTTGAAGACAAGCTGGGTTCTTAGCAGCAAACTTTGACGAGGGAAATGAGAGATTATTAAGGGATGAAGGGATCCTTAGATGCTATTAATTAGTGGAGATTGGGTTCCAGATAGACAGTAAATGTGATGATTGGTATGGTTGCGTGGAATGCAGGGGACGATCACATGTAATATATAGTTCAGACATAGATAAAGGGTAGGAACAGGATCGGCAAAGGCATTGGCCTTTCGGAGAATAGAGTTAAACATGACTTGGTAACCATTGTTAAAGCCCATTGCATATGTCTACAACTCAAAATACTACCAACCAGGATCTAGTAGATGGTCTATTGTTAGCGGAGTCCTAGGCAGATGTCCCGTGATAAAGACTCAAGAACCTGCAGTCAAATTAGTGTCTATCTACGTTGCGGAGATGATTATTTTGCTAGGAGAGGAATTTTAGAGTTCGAAAAAATTTTAGCACATTAAGCTTTTCCGACTAAGAATTCGTATTCCGTCAATCTTCCCTTGACTGTCTTTAGTCACAATGGTTATCCATTGTAGTTGCACCGATCTGGCATGACAGATGATCGCTTTGAGCTCTATGCCTCCAATATTTGATATTTTTGTTGGACTTAAAGGGGAAGAATGCTCTAAGATAATGCTTGTTTTGTCCCTTATTTAAAGGGAGAAATTTGTCAACCACCTCATTGCACTTAGTTCGTCCTGCTTATCAGAAATAGGGTTCCCCTAGCTCAATACCGACACTATTCTACGTTCCTCTTCATTCCTCAACGTTAGTCCAATACACCCGCGGTCCAGATCAACTCTCGATCATATGCTTTCGGGAAAAAGTCTTGCATCTTGTTAGCCTATTGGAATTGGATACCTCTAAGCCCAACATGGTTGAACTCTTAAAGAAGCTTAACTGGCGTGATTAGTACTACTCTACAAACAAGGCAAAAGTTAACTAAACCATCAGGCGCCTGACATAAGGTTATGTCACAACTGGCACAGCGTAACTGTCCAAGGAATCTAATTTGCCCAATAAAGTATATTACGGCTATAATTATCCGTAGCTCATACGAAGGTTTTTCTGTGACTTTATGAAGTACACCTGCTTATAGGAGATTTGATTACCTGGTTGGTCAGCAACATAAGCAGTGAAGAGACGTCACTCTCAGTTACAAGTGGGGAAGGAGCAGTAATCGAGAAATCAAGTGCCTGGGTAACGAATTCTTTCACAGAATTTTATGAAATCTTGGATTCGAAAAGATTCAATCCTAATTCATATCGGGAGTCATGTTACCAGTACAATAATGAACGGGGGATGAACACGCCAATAAACTGATCCCTCGTGCACTGCACACATGGTTTTCCAAAAAGTGTTAATTTATTATTGCGTCATCTCTCCCTCAATGTCAATACTATATGAAATTTGAATGCTAGGAATTAGTTTTAATTCCATCTAAATTAACAATACTCTGTCCCTGTTACCTGTTGGCTACATTTTCAAAACTCCTCCTTGAGTAGAAGTTACACTGATTTTAAATTACACAAATTCACAATAATGTTTACCTTCCTCTAATTCAAGCAAATCCAGTGATATGACAATCTACTAGCAAGACTTTGTAGACAGTCATTCACTGAGATGATGCCAGAAAGTGCATTTATTACGAGGAAAAATGATGTAAAGAGGACTTGACGAATAAAGATAGTAATAAGAACAATGTAGGAGACGGGATAGGTGGAAAGATAAGCTAGGGAAAATGAAAAAAAGAAGGGGCACAAAAGTTTTGGGCAGGAAGAGGTCAAAGACAGAGAGGAAAAAGGGAAGGTAAGAAGGCTAATTGTCATTCTCATGAATTTGGTAAACATTTTACATAGATGCGCATAGAGAGCCGAACAGATAGTTCAGATTTTTTCGCAAATATTCTCCTTCTGAGAAGCCACATGGCTTGAGAAATAGTGTTTGCTTTTTATATAAATGCGTTCACAGCGGGGATTGGAGTTAACGATTAGAGAAATTCACTAATCTCTCATTTTTCATGGACTACATTCATCCGCGCTCGCCACCGTTGACTTTGCTTCACTACTTCTCTTGCCACTTGCCGTCGGTCTATTTTGATATGGAGAATCTGTAAGGCAACAGTATGGTATATACAATTCAACTACTTATGACGATTTAAGTAGCGAGGTTACTTACATCGTGTACAAGTTCTTCAGGATTGTCTAGTTGGGCAGGGATGGTCTGAGCTTGCATGAGGATTTCATCAACTCCCCCGCACTGTTTACGGAAGGTTGAACTATTAAAACACCGGTAAAGTAGTAGTAGACCGACTTTGAAGATTATGATTTTGCCTAAAATCAATGTAATAAAAGGATGTGAGATAATGCCATTCAACATAGAATCAACAATCTAAGATACGACAAGAACATCACTTCATTTCCCCCATAGCGTCTGCCTCTTAATTAAGTAGAATTTGGGGATTAACAATAGTCGTAGATTTGAAATTTCTAAGTAGGTCATCTTAAAGTTCAAATATACATAATCAAATGCGGTATGTACGAAAGATTTTCATTCCTAACTGCTTGTAAGAGACTGGGGTCTAGGTAATTAGGAGAGAAATTAGCATTAAGGTTTATTGAATTGATAAAACAATACCAAAAGTAAATAAAATAATACAACTTAGGCTACGTTAAAATATATTGATATGCAAGTGGTCAATAAGCTCTAGATATTTCAAACTTTAATTCAATCAAAAATTTAAGAACATCCTGAAGTTTAAAATTTTGAGACAAGTGAAAAGTGTATTATTGGAACCCAGATCGTATTTGATATTCCATCTTAATTCAATACTTCTACTGGACCACTCATTCCATGTTAGATCATTTTACCGTTCGACCTATTCCGACGCTTTTCCACGATTAAAACTTTTGTTTTTGCGCTATCGTGGGTAATAAGAGAGAGGAGATATAACACCAAGAGAAAGTTTATGCCCCAGTTCAAACCCAAAAAAAATAAATGGTAAATAAAATTTATGTATTATCGCTACTGCAGTGATACAAAGTGAAATAAAAGGATTTGCTGATTACGTCAAAGACGTAGAACTACGAGTGAGTTACAAAAAAAAAGTAAGGCTGCAAACAGAGTACTGAAGAATACTAGTGTGACACAGAAGATGCCATTAGTTTCTGATATGTAGATAGTTGAATTTATCCATGTATATTAAATATGTGCGTTACCATAATTGGATACAAAAAAATCTGATCATTTAAGCGCTCGTTAATTGCGACCACGTAACGAAAAAATTAGTGAATTGAGGGGTAGATATTTGTGGTTGTCCCGATTTTGTAAAAAGACAGCACAGTAAGAATGACATTTGTCAAGGTTTAAGCAGTTTAAGATTGATGGTCTCTCTAATAAATGGACGTGCCCTTGATCACCATTTCAACTTTATCAGTTACCTAAAATACACTTATTGGCACATACCTCTGGTACTAGCAATAGCGAATTGAAGCTTTATCATATAAAAACAATGCGAATGCAAAGTATAAAAATGGAATTTTTTCGCCCTGCAAGGAAACACTTCGTGACTAAATTGAAATGAATTTGTTGAGTCAAGATGAAATAAATAGGCATACCTTCACAGAAGAACATATCGAGAACTCGAAGAGCGGAGCACCAAGGAAGAGTACGAGTGTAGACACACATGAACCATTCCACCACCAGCATAATCGGCTCGGCGCCATGTTTCATCTATGTAAATGGGGAAATAAAGGATATAATAAACATACTACTTAATAGATAAGAATGTTTTTAAGTAGCTATCAACTTATGGGTTTAAAAATAAAGGCAAGCAACAGCTATAATTATTTCCTCTTTAAGAGAATGCCTTCTAAATACACACTACTGGTAGAAAGATACGTGCTATAGATGGAAAGTGTATTAATCTAACGAGGTCCATTTTCGGCTAGGAATAATCAAAACAAGTATTTGACCGGCATCTACTTGGTTCCAATACATAAAAGAATCCGCGAAATGTCGATATGTACTGAATAAAACCAAGTAAATTTCGAAGGTCACCAAATATTTCCATGTATCTTAAATCGATCAAATAACAAGATATATAGGTGCACATACCAAATTGATACACTTCAATCGAACTTACCAAAAACTTGTAGATATGAGGAAAGAGCCGTTTAAGAAGTCCATATAGAATCTGACCATCGATTTGAATGAGTTCCTACGAGAAAAAAGTCAAATTAAATACTATGGCGTCTACGTTTCGATTTGCTCAAAAATGCTCACCGGTGGTTGGATAAAAGACGTTGATTAGACACTAGGGACTAAACTAGGCAAGAAGAATTAGTCTGTTTAATCTGCCTGAGGCTTTTAACTGAATGGTTTATTCCAGGAGGAAATAAGTCTTAATTTGTCAAACAAATGAAAATTGAATAGCATCGGTAAACACATCAAAAGAGATCAGTGCGTATCGACTTGGGGATTGCGAATGAACACATCCAGTGATATAAGGTGGTCTAAAGTCGTGTAGTAAATATACTTCCCACCTACACTTAGTTCTTATGCTCATTCGCTAACCTATTTAATCCAACTTTCTACTCCGTTCTGCAAATGGCCCATTTCTAGGCCTTTAAAATGTTAACCTATTTTCCCATGTGATCAAATGCTTGTTGTGTTTACCTCTATTTTGCTAATTATCAGGTTGTAACAGAGACTCTGTCCATTTTTTAAAATTTGAATTAAAGTGAAAATTTTGTCAAAAAATACGTTTATTTAGTATTCAACATAGTCACCATTTTTATTAATACATCTTCCCATCTTGCCATAAGCTTTCTCATTCCTTCTTCATAGAATTTAGTCAGTTTGGACTCAAAAAAGAAAACTAGCTTCATTTCGACCTCTTCTCTTGAAGTAAGCCTTTGTCCCATTAAATGATTCTGTAAGCTCCTGAAAGATGAAAATTGGTTGGTGCAAGATCGGGAGAATATGGTGGATGATGCATAACTTGCCATCCAAATTCCTCAACGAGACTTTTGGTTGCTCTTGAAGTATGGGGTCTGACATTGTCATGGTGCAGAATCACACTTTTCGATTCATCAAAGAAGGCCGTTTTTCCTGTAAAACTGCTTTTAAACGAGTCAGCTGCTGACAGTAAACTTCAGATGTTATTGTCTGATCGTCACCCATTAGTTCATAATAAACAATTCTCTTCAAATTCCACCATACACACAAAAGAACTTTTTTCGGGAGCAGTTCCGAATTGCCTCGGTTGTGGAATTGGCTTTGAACCACTATCTTGATTTAGCCACTGCCTTTTGCGCTTAACATTGTTGTAAAGAGTCCACTTCTTGTCGTTGTCGATTATGATTCGGTCTAAAAAAGATGCCCGAAGTTCACGAGAACCCAGTGAAACAAAAAGTCACACGATGTTGCTTGTTCATTTCTGACAAATCATGTGGGGAGGGGGCCCATTTCCCATCCTTTGAGACTTTTCCAGCCAAGTTTTTTCATTTCTCTATATATGGTCATATGGCGGCTTACGTGAAAATTTTTGCTCAGTTCTCTAGTAGTGCAGGTTGGATTTTCATCAGTGGCAACTTGCAATTGCTCAGAATTGAGTTTGAGCATCCTGCTCTCGATTCACCTTTCAGGCTGAAGTCATCCTTTTTGAAAGGTGAAAACCCACCCCCCGCAAGCCTTTTCATTCACGACACAATTTCCATAAGTGGGTTTGAGTGCTTTTGCTGCTGTGCTTGCCGTATTTCCTTGATGAAGTTCAAACAGTAAAATATGTCTGGTATGCTCTTTATTTGGAGTGTAAATTAGGGTTAGAAATAGTTATTAATAACGTTAATATCACAAAATCTGAATGAAGAAATAATATCTTATTAATTACCGTAGATAAGCATACAATATTAACAAGCTAAATTGAGGTAATCGTACCCTAAGCACATAGCTGAAAAACTGGGCAGAACTTCTGTTACAACCTGATAGTATGTTCTTGTTTTCAAATAAAATAATCAACCACTATATCTGTTGAGTTCGTAAAGCTGTGAAAGGCTATATTTTAGCTAGTTTCCTCTTCCTTTTACTGATCATTAGACCCCCTAATGAAATAGTTCTATCAAAAGGGGTTTCAAATGATAAAACCACCGCCTGCTGTTGAACAGCTGCCAACCATATTTCTGGATGTTTATAAACTACACACATGGACATAATTCAAAATTCACTTTAAAAAATACAACATGCTCAATTTATTCAACCATATGATTAGAATGTGCAGACGACTCAAAAGTATTCAATTCAACTTTCAACATTTATTTTTGTAAGAACAATGTAAAATGAACATGAACATTTCTTTGATTCCAGAATTTTAAGAAACTTTTAAGTCAGATGGACCCAAAACAAATAAATTTTGAAAACGAGGATTACTGATTGAAATATAGCCGATTATAGTGAAGATAAATGGAATTATTCCCATACTGCTAGAAAAGTATGCGTTTCATTGCATTATAATCACACAATAACTGAGGGAAAAAAGAAAATTTACCCTTGTAGACGACTTTGGAAGCATCCAAGTGTTATAATTAGACAAATTTAAAGGTTAAACTGTACTAATAGCTGCCTGATTGTTAACCTATTTCTAGACATTACCATGAAGAGGAAATCAATTTAAACCTAGTAACAGAAAGTTATTGACACCACATCAGACATAATCAGTAGCTTTTGATTACCATGCTAAATGAAAAAAATTAGATGTTACTCTGAATTTCGTACATTTTAAAATTGGGACGAAGTGCCATACTTTCACTTCTATTCAATGATGCTAATTTCACGTAATTAAGGAAAAGGAGTTTCTTACCAATCCCTCGTCGTAGTACGATACAAGATAACGTTCACAGATTTCTGTGAATGTCCAGAAAGCTTCTGTTTCAGGCATAAACATAAGGAGAACGGCCGCTAGCGGAGCCTGACCTTGACAGTATCCCTTGTTGGGATGCCGAATTGTGTAGGCCTTGAGAATTTTGAAGAGACTTTCGCGACTGAAAGAAGGGGAAAGCAAATGAAGATTAAGAAGCCATTAATAAAACGATTTCATGCAAGAAAAAAGGATACAGATAAACCTTATAGACATAAGTTACTTGATATAAAAAAGTATTACCAAACCATTTTAAATTATCTGTGAATCCCTTACATATCTTTAAAAAGATAATTGAACTCGATATTAAACAAAACCGAGTTATGGAAACCATATTTGAATACATTGAGATCCAAAAAAAGATTGAAGTCAGTCAGCACATACAGCGCATCGATATATCTATTACCAGTGAAAAAGCTTATTGCCTGCAACTTCAAATCCCCTCCCTACTTTGGCTTCTACCTCATATTCATTGTGGTTAATCAGTATATACGCCATCTAATTAACTCAATGAAAAAGCCATCTTGTATCCATTAGGACGATTTTTTGCATCGTTAGATGGATTTTTCTTAGGAAAACAAACAAATCTTGACAAAGATCTGAAAGATGTTCGATTCATCAATTCAAGTCGCAGAAAACATACCGAGGTCCTTAACACATGGGCTGAAAAGTCCCGGACCTAACAAAGAAAACACAGTTTTTTGGTTCAAAATTAGCATTATTCATCAACGTAATCTCCATCAAGAGCAACGCAATCATTCCA
>CAADRB010000019.1:2394214-2577441 GCA_900708905.1 Hymenolepis diminuta
ATAAAATTAGCGCCATCTATGTGTTAGGCCCGGGACTTTTCAGCCCATGTGTTATAACAGGTATTTCAAGAACATAAGAACTTTAAATGATTAAAATCGGAAAACTGAAAGAGTTGCACTAATAAATCAGCGTCTTCGCGGAACGACGTTACGCAAATTAACCCAAAAATGGCGTGCAAGTGGAATGACCCCAACAAGCTAATTGAAATGTACTATTTAGTGAAAGAACGAAATGTCAACACCATTCAGTAGATGTGTGTAAAATTATAAACGAGGATTCTGATCAAGTTTATGTAGACGCGTCCGAATGCAATATATATGAAAAAGGTAAGATACAATGTACTTTGCTGACAAATGACTAACGATTGACGCTAAAATGGGCAGAGTGTTATTTATCACGTTGTCAAATGCGAATATTCGCCAATAGAGTTGACATGAGACAAGTGAAGCGGAGGCAAATACAGAAAACTACTAGTAATACACATGAATGGGAAAGTAAGCACTCAGATCGCAACTGATATAGTAAAACATACGAAAACAGAATTAAAGAGCACTAGTTTCAATTATTATTTGGGGTGCGTAAGGCATTTGAGGTACGTTTAGCAAAACAGAAAATGGAACTTTGTTGTTGAAACTTACAATTTCTTTCAACAAAACAAATAAACATAATACCTATTAACCTGGGTTTTATTCTATATATCCTTCGGTTTCTATCACCCACTCAATTCCAGTCTAAAAGCGACCGACTGAAAGCCTTCAACAGATAGGGTGGCCTTTATTCATGTCTTCCATTGCTGGGGCTAATGCTTCCATCAGAGAAGAGGATTTGGTGTTATGGGGATGCTTATTGATGTCCTTTTCAACCACGCCCGCCTCGCCTCATCCCGCCACACACGTAACAATCTAAAGGATTAAGGTTCGGCGAGTTAAGAAGCGACCATAAGTTAGGTGGGATGTGATGATGAAAATTCTCGGTCATCCAATCCTGGGTTTTAAGAGTCTTATGGAATGGAGCCGAATCTTCTTGGAAGGCAGAGTCTTCCTCCATTGGCTACGCTGTCTATCCAGGTCTCCATATAGGCATCTGCGTTGACTCTTCTGCAAAAAATTGAGATGTCATGATTTGACCCTCCCTAATTGCTAACAATACCGGCAACCATCACTGCTGCTGGAAACTTCGTGCGTATATATAACGGTTAGAACTTCAGTACAGTTCGCACATAGCCACCTTTCATTTCTTCGGTTTTTCGTATTGGTGAAAGTTTTTCGTCAGAGAAAAACCAAAGACACTCTACTTCTTCTGGATGCACGCATTAAACAATTATATTGAGTTACTTTGATCCACATAAACTGACCTCGCCTAAGAACGCATGATCTGTATCCGAGGTCTTGATGAACAACACTCCATATTCCTTATTCCATCAGGTCTTTGGCAAGATGTCGCGCATTGACTTCCCACGATTTTCGTCCATCATGCCATGCCATGCACTCTTCTCACAAACTCAGGTGTTCTGAGTGAGTGAGTGAGTGAGCAAAGAGTTGACAATACTCTTTTCCCCGTGGCGACCAATTCACCTCCATATTTTTTTCATTCAGAAGCTCCTTTCTAATTTTGCAGACGAAAGATGTGGCGACTTAGAGAAATCATGCAATTTCTAAATTCCTGTGTTTCGCTTTTATAGACATTATTACAGGGTATCTTTTCATTTCGTTGTTTATGGTGGCATCTGCCATGAGACCTGATATAAAAAATATATTTATTATCACAAATGTACCACTGAATGGTTAACTGTTGTTATTAGCATGGACTAATGACAGAGAGACTACTTTCTCATTTGAGATAAAACATAAATCCATACTAAGCGAACCAATTGGAAATAGGCATAACAGCGAAAAATTAGTACACGAATGAGTGCTTACGCGTATATATAATAACTGATGACACGAAATGTTGCGAACACAACCAAAATTTACGAGCAACAGGTGTAAGCAACCAAGAAGCTAGTTTACCAAGATATACTCAATGTCAAATCCTATGTTGTGGGAGAGAGTAACGCGCATAGTCGCAAAATCGTCACCTCCTTTTACCATAGTACTTTTTATACTTCTTATTTTTCTACCTTTATACTGTGATAAATCTTTATACTGCTTATTAAATGTTTTATTTAAAACATGTTCTTTAATAAATTTCTACATGGACCACACCTTCTACAACAGAACGGAATGCAGCGACAGTGAATTGCAAACTGCCTCTGCGATAAAAATAATGTGATTCGAAGAAAGGCAGACGACAGTCAAGAGATAAAAAACATTACAATCACTGAATACGTTCTTTCCGCTGAATGCATTCTAATGATGCAGGTTTTTAAACGGAGTGACATTTAATTATAACTGCCTCATGTAACTATTTTGTTTGGATTAATAATTGGGTGAGAGTATGTTGAAGAACCCGTGCTTACTTCCCATTTAGCTACCGCGTTAGGGACTGAGAAAACGGCGTGGCTGATAAGACCCGAACTCGACACTAGTGACTCGGACGTGTAAAAATTAGGCAAACTACCAACACTACTCTTAATGCCAGGTAAATTCAAGCAAAAAGTCGATTAGACAAAGAAGTATTAGACACCATAGAACTCAGACAAGATTTATAAAAAAATGTATACCTATGCTCAATAGATCACACATTCAAATCAGACATTGACGTCTGCGAATCAAAAGAATGGCCTGTCGAAAAGAACACAATCCACCGCTGCTGGTGAATTAGGAAAAACCATAAATGCTACTCGATCTCAACAACAAATAAAACCGTGTAGTATTGAAATGTTAAAAACACTTTTGACACAAATATATCCAAGCAAATTCCCAAGGTCAAAATCGTAAAAAGAACTGACTTGTAAACAATCCCAGGTCGAAAAAAGACTGTTAATTCATTCACTAAACCAGTCACAAGATCGACAACACAAGTAACACGATAATGTGAATTAAGAACGGAATTTAAGGTAGTCGTTTAATGAACAGATACGCATGATTAACGCAATATTAAAACCAAGAACCTAAATGAACGGCAGTTTCGATACTTATAATAAGGGAAAAAAAGAACAATTTGAAGATGCTATAGGTAAAATAATTCAATCCCTCTCAAAAGCTACAGTTAATCAGTCATTTCGAAAACTGAACGAACACAAATAAGGAACCAATTCGTGTCCTCTTTATTAGTCAAACCTAACAATTCCATTCATTGGGTGTGAACCCACAGCATCAAAATTATTACTTCTGATTTGGCAGAGGAATACGTTAACCGCTGTACCACCAGCAGCCATAATGCGTACGCAGTGAAACGCATGGATATACATTAAAGAATTAAGTTTTCATATATTATACTGCAATAGTTTACGTTACGGTAACGTACACCACTTCATTTCGTCGATAAAGCGAACAAGTAAAGTGTACTTTTTTAAATCAAAAAGAGAATGACCATAGCATTTTTATCCCATTTCCAAAGATAATATCTACATGACGAAATTAACGTCAAATTGTTTTGCTTTCGATGGTGGCAATATGTACTGTTCTAGAACTTCCCTTTTAACAAATTTCATAAAGTCAAGAACACAATGACATTTAGGATCAAAAATTCCCCACAATAAAGAGCAAAAAATGAAAGCACTCTAATCTATTTAGGTACACACATAGTTCCTCCTGATTCTCCAGAAGGAAACAGCAATTTACAATAAATATATATACACAAATTAACCTAGCATCAATTTGCCATTCGGAAATTAGAAAGATCGTGCACTATTTTATGATGATCTCCTTATACTGATGGTCAAACAAATAACCGTCAAAAATAGAGGAAAAAGACAGAATAGTACGTAAAAGTATTCAAAAAGTAATTAACATCTTCCAGGTTCGATTACCATCAGCACACATCTAGTGAGTGAAATGGCCAACTGCATTGCTTGTGGCAGATTTTAAGTCCCTCTCACCAATGAGGCTTCGTGAGGCCAGTCACTACCCCAAGACGAGCACTGGAAAACGTTTTCTTAAATGGGAATTATTAACATCCACCCCTTGATAAAATCTTCTGTTTCCATTAAATAGGACGAATTAATTAACGGCAAATGTGATTTGCTGAAATAATTTTCATGAGCGGAATAGCGATCTTCTACGTAAATAATAGCCCTAGATCACTTGGTATTGTTGCTGTAGTTTAAATTTTCAGGAATTTTTTATTAATACACAAACGCAAAGTCTCACTCTAAACAATGCGAATTTTCCTCAACATAGCACAAAGATTATGAGTGTGAGCACAAACCAAGTCTTAGGTCTTAGTTTAACTATCAGCGAATAAAATTTTCTCCGCAAAACGATTTGACATCCTTTTAACAAATGGGAATAGTCCGCATAACCTTTCAGTCTTGAATCAATATCAGTCATCTGTCTCTACCGTAGTAAAAATAGCAACAATGTGAATACTTATCACATTTTCAGCAACCATCCAACCTTTGCTAGAATCCTAACTTTCACTCACATATTAGGAACCTTGTAAGAAGCGACTTGTTGGCAATGTGAGGCAACAATCGAGAAATGTGCCTTTGGAGCAAACACAGCCCATTTTCTAAGGTCAGAAACTAGAATACATTTGCAAACATGTGCACTACCGCAATATTCCTCCAAATCTTTACTTCAACCTGAGAAGTTACATTTCAGTGGGCGATAGAGAGTAGCTATAAAATTTAATCTACTTGATAGAGGTAAAAGCAGCGCATACGCAAATGTATGAGAAGTGGTGCTATGTACTTAAGCCCATAATCTCATGATCTTAAATCTGTTTTGCTCTGATATAGGTCGGAAAATGAAATAGCTCACCAATTTCAATTAGAATACTACCAGCGTAAATTAGTAGAATTAAAGATCTGCGAAGGTCACCGGAATCAGGCAATTTAAAAAAAAAACAAAAATCACCACTTAATGATCTCCTAACCATAATTCTGAGCTTTGAAAGCGCCATTAAAAGTAATAATAAACTCAGCGTAAATACATTAGAAACTGAGTTGAACAGTTAAAATGCCCTCAATGAATGCAGGTTCCACAAATCAACAAAGATGAGAGAGTTTTAGGTGACATTATACATGCATAGTAGAAATGGTAGAAGTCATCACTCACAAGTGAGCTTTGAATAAGCATGCCATGACTGTGATATTCGAATGAGTAAGGGAAGCCGACTTCGAAGTGAGAAGAAATTCGCCAACAAAGCTGGTTCATTGACATTTATGACAACTGCAGAAAATACTTAAGGTAAGATTGAAGGTATCTCCGTGGTAATCCCGACTGTTCATCGCATAAGGTGACTGTACTACCCATCATTAGTCACAGTCTCATTTAATCTTGACTATTAGAAGGAAAAATCCCTAGCTTATGCCGAATAATAACCCTGTAACTCTAAAGATAATAGTGTTGTTACCACACAAATATTAAAATTTGATCAATCTGGGCATTCACTTTGTTCTACAGCCGGACAGACTTTAAATTACGTTGTAAAATAGATAATGAAAATGTAAATGAATGCAAACATTATTGGAAACTAACACCTGATACAATTTTCATCCTCTTGTCTTGAAAGCTAAGCTCTAGCAAAAAATCTCAAGGAATGAAGAGACTCTAAACACAATTGAAATTGTGTAGGAATCTCTATTTGTCATTCTCCTCTCTTCCTTCCAGTAAATATAAAGTTAAAAACTGTGTAACTCTTGGCCAAATTATATGACGTCTATTCAAATGGACAAAATATTTTGACTATCATTAAAGTAACAACTAAAAGGAACCAATCGTGTCTTTTGTCCATAAAAAGCACATGACCTGAGTATCTTTATTGGAAAAGATATTTATGTAAATTAAATAACAACTAAAAGGTGTCACATGGTACCGCTTTAGAACAAAATTAATTTCCAAGTTTGCGCAAGCGTCTAAAATACGGTTGCTGTTATTTCACAGAATACTACGTGATCAATAAAAGGACACCTACACAGCGATACTAACTACAAGAATGTATAGAATTTCCAAAATACGAAAAAGGCTAGCTAAATGTACGAAACAACATTCCTTTGCTTATTTCAAACCACAACTTAAAATTGTAAACAAAATAATGCCCAAGAGCATATAGAAAGAACGTGTTAAACACTCTATAGCTATGAATATAAGAGTGGTGCCGCTATCCATAAAATAATGCATTTTAGAGTGTACGTTTTCTATTTCACTCAAACGGATTGGAAACGATCTGTGATATATGGGATGATGAGCATAGAAATGAATGCACAACTTCGTTCATAAAGGCGGAACCTATTGTAACTGTTCCCAACCACCCCAACTCCACCTAACTTCCCAAATAAATCAATCCACAAAGAAGCATCAAGGAATATCTTCCTAGCTAAGATCAAAGTCTTGATTTTTCAGGAAATATTTTATTCAAGGCTGTACACCTCATTGTCGAAAAAGTAAATTTGATCAAATGGACAAAATAGTGTTAAGTGATACCATTTTTAGGATGCCTTTTGAATTTTAATGTCAGATTTTAAACTGTGAACGAAGAATATCTGAAGTAAAGCATCTCAAAAAATATCCTCAAGGAAGAAATGCAAATCCTGTAATGATGCTACTGCAAAACCACGGTTCCCATAAACTATTTATTGATTCGTTGCATTCGCCCAAGCTTCACTCTATTCTTTCCGTGACCAATCCTTTTTGTACCCTATACCTTATAACCGTCTCCTTTGCTCTTTCATAATAAAATTATTCGTGTTACACACTGCCTTCTTCCTATCTTGGTTGTTGTAGACAATAGAATAATCGTATATTAACAGAAGTTCTACATAATGATTCCTTTGGAAATATTTCTCCGTCAACTAAAAAGCTACTCACAACCCTAAAAGCGATCCTATCAACAATTAAAAATTTTTTCCTCTATAAGTGGACCTGAACTTTTATTCAAGGACGTTGAAGTTAAAAGTAAAGGTCAAAGAAAACCTATTAATTTAATGCCACAAAATGACTGTAAAATTGTGCAAATTAATACAAAGATCAAAAAGGGCACAACTCACCCTCCACTATTTTTCGAGCAAAAGAGCTCATGGAAGGGGAACTGTCGATGAATATCCTTTCCAATCTGATCACAAGTCGCCGGATCACCTTCCTGCGCCGCATAGACTTCATACTGCACATAGGGATCAAATACCTGATCCCCCGTGGTGGAATTAGGGGCAATTAGAGTGGCCTCTCTGTCTTTAGCAGCGGCAACAGCGAGCCGACGTTGGTGTTCACCACGCATTCCCAGGGAAAGGGAGAGTGGAGGTGATGAACTCTCCCCATCGACGTCAATGTTAAGTCCATCGATTGAGGAACGGTGAGTGGAAGAAAGAGTGGAGAAATGAGAGGAAATCGGGGAGGCTTCATCCTCTAGGCCTCCTACACCGCTGTTATCGATGGCAAAGAGACGTCTGTGATCGTGGAGAGCGAGGGCTGGTGAATTAAGAAGGGAAGAGTCAGCGGCTCCGCTAGAAACCTGTAAGCGAAGCAGATAGTAAGAAATCATATAAGAGACCACTATACTACATGCCTCTTCGAATGCTCTACTTCTCCACATATACGAAATATACCTTATATCTCATTCTCAAGCCTGTGCTGAACAATGAACAAAAAAATAAAGTACTTGACTCTCATTTTGATGAAGTGTAATATGGATTCAAGTAAAGGCTCTCAAATAGGGTCTACATCCTAAGAAAAAATATCTTTCATAGTAAAATCGACAGTTTATCCACTACCAATTAGTAGCAGCATTAAATGACTAAGCAAGTAGGTGCTAAATAATAATTTTGATTGATAACAAACGATTTTCGGCCCTAACACGCTATCAATGCAAGCAAATATAATTAACAATATGAGTCCAGACAATCAAAGGTTACTTTTGATGTTTCTTCCCTTCCAGATTAAATATAAATCTTCTATTACCATCATATAAGGGATTATTGAAAAATTTGTGTGTAAATTAAAGTGAATAGAGATCATTCAGAGACTGATAAACATCAATCTAGACTGAAAATTCAATGCAATTAGAGGAATGTCAAAACAATGTCAAAAAACTGGCAAGATTAGAGACTATGAAGAGAAATAAAAATACACATACAAAGTTAAACATGACTTAACTGTTTACAACCGATTGATGAATGAAATATATGAATAGAAACCACTAGGCTGTAGATATGTTTGGATACATAAAAGGAGACCAAAGTGAATAACAGCAGATAGTTTTTTTTAACGAAGATTCTACGAACGAATACCTTTGTAACACAGAAGTCTCCGCCCCATAAATAAACTAAGTGCATGTGTGCATCAAAACACCATAAAATCTAAAGATGGGATTACAGATTACCATAAACAACTGCATAAATTGGTAATTGCAATTGCAATATTTTAAGGAGTACAAGGAAGAGAAGAATGATTATGTCACGTGTGCAAATATTAACCTCCAATCTTAGGCACATTAGTAGCGGGTGGAAACTATTCCTCGAGAGATTACTTAAAGTAGACATTTAATTCTGCATTAAAAGAAAACGTGACTATTAAAAACTCCTAAGCCTTTGTGGGAAGCATAAAAAATACTGAACTTGGGCAGAGGAAAGATATCCTGGAGCAGACCATTTGAGAAACACACATTCATATGAATAAATCTTAATTCTTATCCATAATTCCTATGGATGAGGATTAACTGGTGCCGTTAGCCATTTATATAACTAATGAGCTTCGTGACCCCTGACTTAGTGGATGTGCACGTTGATAACTGTGCTATTGGTGCTCCACTAACGACGAATTATACCAAACAGTTGGAAATAAAAACGAAATCAAACTGATTAAGGGAAAAAGAAAATGCACCCAAAGTTTTGGACTAATCCCTGGCTTTAATAGCTAAACATTCGGTAGATCGAATACCATTTTCACAGAACATAAGCCTTTTAACAATGAGCTAGTATATAGTTCTGTAAAACAAGTTGAGATCTAAATAACAAACCTATAATTTTAATCAGATATAGGTTCTAGTGATGAAGGATATACCTCGGTTTTCTCGAAACGGAAGTATTATACATTAATAAATAAGGAGTGCATAAGGATAAAATGTCATAAGCATATGCCGACAGCAAAGTGATAACGTTTCTTATCATGAAGAGGTACTCACCCGTAGACTCTCAGCTGAGCTTTCAGCCGCCGAAAAGAAGTTACTTGACGTCGAATAAGCATCCGTAGACACTCCAGTCGATGTCGTAGTCGTCGTACTATCACTGGGTTGAGGGCCGCCTCCACTCACAACACCCTTCCCATTTGCTCCTTCTCCATTCACGATCGATATTCCCAGATACGCGGCCGAGGGCAAAGCAGCACTGTACGTTCGTGATCGCTCATTACTTCCACTTCTGTTAGCACCGCTACCATCTTGTGGGTGACCAGAGGTGATGGTTTCTCCCCTCTGATAGAAATTTGCAGCATCTGTCTCATCGTTAGCATCATCTATAGTGTTAGAGGGTGGTTGAGCAGAAATGAAATTAGTGGCAACACCAGTAGTAGAAGAAGTGGAGTTGAGGCGAAATAGGGAGGAGAATTTGCGGAAAGACATGAATTGCGAGGAAGAATTGGAACCACCCTTGTCATGACGACGCCGAGCAAGCCTGTCTTGGTGAACGGAGAGAGGACTTGAAGGGGTCGCTTCGCTATGTTGACGGATAGAGGTTGGATGAGGAAGAAGGGGTGGGAGACTTGGGGGTGGGAGGGGAGGTTTCGAATGCCTGGAAAAGAAACATGGGAGAAATACAGCTTTACTCGTTTTCTCAGTAGTAAAGCTGAAAGAGTGATATTGTTACTTGACACCGAGCTTGAACACCACTCTGGTTGCAGTAGCAAAAATAATGTTAAGGAAAATACTCACTAATTAATATTGGTGTATCCAATCTTATGAGTCAGAAAAGCCCTAGAATGTTATTCCACTACCCCAAAGATTGTTAAAATTAGGTGAACGCGAGTATCTCTGAGTAAAAAGATTATGGGTTTTGAGTGAGAAACCCTTAATCGTTACAACCATTCATTTTACAAGGCTTCAAATGGATGGAAACAAAGATATGAAAAATACAAGAACAAAAAGAAAATGATATGTGTACACACGATCTGTGAAACCTAATATTTTTACTTTATGTTCTGCGTTTCTTAATTAATAACAGATGGAAGATATTATATCTTGAAATAACGCAGCCCCAACTACAGAAGTAGCAGTAGCCTTTCGGGACGCTACTAAGCAATAGATATTTTAATACGGCATTCGCGCCTGTTAAGTAAAATTAAACAATTAGAAGTTAATATTATAAAAAAATTGAAAATCAGCTTGCAATGTTAATTAAAATGACCTCAGAATTGTTGATTTATTGATGAATGATAGAAATATTGATATTTTCAGCTAAAAATATTGTTTATGGGCTGTCTGTAAAACTTCGCATTTCAAAAACGAGCGGGTTTATCCTATTTGCAGAACATTTTACCGATGATGGCTTACGGCGCCTTTTTATTTCTAAAGACGACTATCAATTAGACAAATTAGTTTAAACTCCAACGGTGGGACCCATTATTTGGAAGCGAAGTAGACCAATACTTTCCTCATTCAGCTCTCTATAGTCTAGTAGCATATCATGAAACTTCTCATTTCTTTATGATGAAACTTCGAAATATAATTTACTAGGAATCGGTTACACATAGAAAGTCAATGCGATTAATATATATTCTGCAATATCGATTAGTGCAACAAAGCATAGTCTAACTAATCTGTTCATTTCTTGCTCCTTAGAAAATCTCTGTGCCTTGATTTTCAAAAAGCTTTGAATTATTGATGATCATCAGCCATATGTAAGATTGTCAACTTATTAAACAGAATTATGGATAGATACAGTATTTCAAAACAAATATGTAGTCCTTCAATCTATGAATCCAAATCGTTTAGTAAATTTATGAGGGTATTCTCAATGGTTCTAAATGGTAAACTTAGGTAGTTAGAAAGAAGCCATGTATTGAAACTTGGAAACAGCACAATCAGAAATATATAAACCAAAATACGGAATTCCGTCAATGGACTTTGACAGTAAGACAAACTATGAAAATAATATAATTCCAGTTAATAAGTTCAAAATGTCCATAAAAAAGTTGTAGAAAAGAGAAGACGAACTTAAGGATGTTAGAACTTTATACAACGATATCCAGTTACCTAAGAAAAATTGTGTGCTGTACAAGATGAATCATTAGTTCGGATAAAAAATTCGGTGATTAAACGTTATTTTCAGTAGAAAAGGGAAGAAATGATAAAAATGGTGATATTACTGTTATTGATTAATTAATTAATATCATTTGCACACTTTCATTTACTTGACATCTCCTCATTTTAATCGATTCCTTCCACGAATGACTTATAAGCTTTCGACGAGCTCTTATTGAGCAGCGTATCTGTTGATCTGGAGTTCATATTTAGTTAACTTACTTGCTGGAAGGTGGAAAGTGCGCAACAGGAGGTAAAGAGATGTTAATGCTGGTATTAATTTAATTCTTGCAATACGTGGTCTCAATTGGCTTCTATACCTGATCCAAATATCATCATTTACTTGGAAGTCACAGACGAATTTTAGCGTCATTTGACCGCAGTTCCAGCTGTCTAGGAGTAACTGATTAGGAAATCTAGAGCAAACACACGGTTGTCAACCATCTCTATCGCCTTTTGCTATTTCATTTGTCTTGTTTTTCGGTAACATAGTATGATTGATGGTTGAGCCGTTCTTCTTATTAGTAGTTCTGCAGACGATTTACCACTCAATTCACTCTTTGAGTTCTTTCCTCGTTCGCCCAACTACTATGATATCGTCCAGACATGCAGCTCTGACCTTTAGTCTACTTGTCCGTTAAATTTTGGAAGAAATAAAGGAGCTGTTTTCACTCCGAACGGAAGCCTAGTAAGTCGATATCGACTTTGGTCTGTGTTGATGGTTAGATAATCACGACATTCTGGTTCGAACTTGACTTGTAGATAAGTCGCTGACAAATCCAACTTCGCAAAACATGTGCTACCGTTGAAAATTGTAAATATATCTTCATCAATGGGAAAGGATAGTAGTAATCTTCAAGAACTACATTCAGACCAATATAAATATCATCACGTAAACGAACGCGGACATTCTATTTTCGTACAACCACAATTGGCGCGGCCTATTCAGAGTAAGATATCGGTTGCAGGATATCAATTCTTTCAGGACGTAACAGCTCTTCTAGGCTCTGTATACTAGAGAAGGGAACTGGACGATTCTAACAGAAAACTGGTTTCATATTTTCTTTCAGGCACAGGCTTGCTTTCATTTTCGTGCATCAACCTAAGCTGTCCCTGAAAACTGAAGAAAAACGTTCCCTATTCCGTTCGTCTTCAATCGTTGTAATATCAGATTCGCTTCTCACGTCAGTTTCACAAACAGATTCGCTGGAATCCTTCCTGTAATTTTAATATCACTTTCTGATCTTCTTCGAACTGGTTATCAATTCCGTCATCTAAATGATAGCCGATTTATCGGCAAGGAAGTAGGTGATCTGCGTCAACACTTTTAATTCGTCTAACCGATCAAGTCTAAGAAAATACAAGTCAGATTGATTTGTTACAAAGTTTTCTACAGTAATTTACTAATCACCATGAAAAACTTGACAGCCAAGTTTACTCTCTAATTTCAAGACGCCAGTGAAAGCCTTTCGGGTTATTATCTGTCTGTTTCAGCAATGACAGACCAAAGTTCTCCATGTTTTTTTCCGCAGATCAAAGTGATGTCAGAAGCATTACTCAATTGCAACTTGACTTTTTTATCATTAATCGTCAAGGTTATATACTGTCATCTGTTCGAACTTCTGGCTTCATAGGTTGAATTGACAAAACTAAGAGAATTAAAAGATCCGATAGGCTTGCCAGCAATCTTCTTATTTAAATGACCTTTCCTATCGCTCCGGCATTTCGTTTCTTTTAGTCCTTCCTTTCCATAGACATCACAATTGCGATTTCTGTAAGGACAATCTCGACAAAAAGGCACTTCGCTATATAGCCAGCACGATGATGGGGGTTTTTGGTTTGAAATATTTTCCTGTCTGTTCCTCTTCCTGGATGGTTGTGCAATTTTTCTGACAAAACCATCTTCACCAGCGTTCAACTCGATCATAGCTGTCATCCAGAACCGTGTCCATTTTTCAACATTCATCATCTAACTCCCGCGAGGTGATTTTATGATATTTTTTCAATCACACTAAGAATTCTTACACAGACATCCGCTTAGCAGCAATTTCGTAGGCCACAAAGGAACAGAAGACGTTTAAAGTGGTCATTTGAAATAGATTTGAAATCCGATTATTCAAGATTTTCATTTATCCGAGTAGCAATCAATCCAATCGTAACCAGACCTCTTGGTCAACGTTAGACACTTGAAACACTTGCGAAATTGCAATGATCTTTAGGCGAACAGTTCGCAGCGGATAGATACTTTTTCCTCGAATTTGAGATCATTCAGTTGCTTTTTAGTGTTTTGTGTTCTGCGGTCTAACTATTCTCCTCAGCGATTTCAATCAGGTCATTTCTGAACACACTTGCATTTATCAAACCAAGATAGAAAAGTGAGATCCGCTTTCGCATCACGGTGAAATTCACTGACGTGTAAAATAGGTTTATCAGGGCACAATATAGGGATGAAATTTTCTGATTGCCCAGGATTCAGGTACAGATGGTTCGTAAACTTTTCCGTTAATATTAAAGAGGCTTTCCTGTTATTTTTGTAGCATAATTTCTCTGGGTTCCAATAGTTTCATGAAATTTCCATGCTGCTTTTTTATGACTTGTTTAAGCTTATCTGCTTCAAGGACATGTTTTGCATCATCTGTTAAAATAAACAGTTCTTTTTCAAACCATAATATCAAATGATTTAATTCCGGTTAACAATCCCAAATTATCTACAAAAATAGCAGTAGAGAGGAAAAGAGAAAGTAAACGTAAAGATGTTAGAAACTTATATAACGATATCGGAAAAAATTGTCCAATTTACAAGGTTATTCATCAGTTCGGATAAATAATTCAATAATTAAACGTTAGTTTGAATATAAAGGGAAGAAGACATAATAGAATGTTAATATCGCAAAAGAAAAAGTTGTTCAATTATTTGCATACTTTCATTTTCTCTTTGAAAAGCTATTACCTAGAGAAAATTTGTATTACAATAAGTAATATTTAACCTTCAGATAATGAGAAGATAAATGTTATCCAAATTAAGTTAAAAATGGAAAAGAAGACACATAAGTCGATCAAATATTGGGATGGTACGATAATGAATTTTGTTCTCAAAACGAAATTAAGACCCATGCACGCACATTATGCAAAACGACAGTCAATCTGAGAAAAATAAAAACAACGACCAACAGTGATTGACGCAGAGTGGAAAGCTAGGTGACAAAACATCTCAATTAATGTGCAATCAGTGAATAGAAAGACCACCTTCAGGGATCATTTGTGAACCGAAGAGAGGTGACTAAGTATTTTTCTCTTTAAAATAACGTTTAGTAGATATCTTGATTTTATAAGCCACTAAACACGTTGCCACTGAGGAACTGGAAAAAGGCCAAGCTAGCAATCTCGACGATATGAATTAGATCAATCATAGATCAACACGGGCGTAGAAGAACCAATAAGAGGTCTGGACTCCAGATATATTCAACTTCAGTCTCATGCTGTAGGAGGCGGAAGTAGCCATTGCGGCAAGGTAATCGCTTCCTCTCCCACATGCACTTTTAAATCCTTCTTGATCGGTCTTTCTCACTTTTGTAGGCTTTTATCCCCTTTCCTTCAATCCTACCTTATCCATAAGATAATCCCATATAAATAACTAAACCACGCACTCATAATCCAGTGAAGATTTGAATTTACAAATACATATATTAACATTGGGGCTGAAAGACGTCAACGTAGACGCGATCCGATGCAAAATGAAACCAATATATGTGCATAAGATTTTGAAAAATCATTAAACCAAAACATCGATAGGTCAAAAAACTTAGAATTGTGATACATAGTCGTGCTGAAAAAATGAGCGATTACTACAGTATTCAAACAACTTTAAAATGACTTAAATTCTTGTAGTTTAAACTGCTAAATAGTAATATTTTTCTATCTTTCGATTTCGGAGAGGAACTTGGTATCAAAAATCGACACGACATACCAAGGGAGAATTTATATAACTGCACTACAAGGACATAAAAAGAGACGATTGTAATCACAATTTTTAGCAGCACAATAAAGATAGCCAACCAATCAGGTTAACGTTTTCAAATTAGCCAATAACAAAAGTTTAAATTAATATATGTTTTGGTTATAGTCTTTCTGTGACAATTAACATTAAAGGCTTAAATAATAAAATAGAAGTGTCCATTTAGTTAGACATCGAGCATGATGGGATTACGCTAATAAACCATCCAACAACCACTATGATTGTAAATATTGGAAGCAATAGTAAAGATTCCTGTAGCCTTTGTACCAGTGACGCAGCGGTCGACTCTCAAGCCAGAGAGCGCAAGACTGATGCTTATCAACGCACACCCTGTGATGTGGATGACCAACAGCACTGTTTAATTCACGTCAAAAATAAGGGTGATGGAAAATTCAAATTTCTCATTAGAGCGATTCCAGTACACTTTCGCCTTACTCAAGGTGAATATTATCAACTAATTCTTGAAAACATTCGAGTCTCTATTTTATGGTACAAGTTAAGAGAATGGGAAATTACAGACTCTCCCAGTGAAATACTAGTTTTTTTAGCAAATGGGCAATTAGTGGGACATCGAATCAGTAAACACTCAAGTTACTGAAGATCGCTCCATAAAGATGTTGATAATTTTGCTATTTGAAATAATGACAACAAACTAAATTTGAAACTTTAAGAAGACTAGGGTTTTTTTTCCGATGGCATTTCTTCGAAAACTGAGACGAAAGGACCGCAAAAGGATAGGATGGTAGAAAGATTAAATAAAAGGCCAATAGACCAGATTTTCTTAAACGGAGAAAGGTTAGTTGAACGTGATGAAGGGCAGTAAAAATAAAGTTCCGGTCGTGATATGTAAAAAATTATCACTAAGAGAATAACAATATTATAGAGGTGTTTACTGATTTCGCATTTTTAAATAACAAAAATCTAATCCAAACTAACAAGATCCCTGAAACACTGAGAAAATCGAACATAAATAGGATTTAATCTTCGAATGTGAAATAGATATGATGATAATAAGATTAATGAGCTTAAAACACCACCTTAACGCGATAAATAGGTATACCAATTGAGGTATCAAATGTATCTCGACCAGCAGAAAGATGGTAATTATCGACAAAAAATGTGTGAGATTTAAATTCATCATAAGGATGTCCACTCTTGAAACCACCATAGTTATATTCCAGGAAGATAACAAGACTATGATCTAACTAATGGAAGTTCTTTGGAGATTAACCTGAATAATATTACAATTAGCAAAAAGACTAAAAAGAGAAAACCATACTACAATAGGCGGGATGGTAAATGCGGTATAATTGTCGGACACATGATAAACTCCACGGAACACGGTGACTTGAGTATGATTGATTTCGCCCTACTGTCAAGTTTGTGTATCTAATCGGTTGCGATTGCCAATATATACCAAGATGTAATCGAGACAAGATGTGCTCTCCCTGAGGTCTTCTGGAGTAAAATAAAAGGCCAGTCGGATAGGTTTACCTAGGTCAAATAATATGGGATTAAACGCAATAAAAATGTGAGGTGTTAACTATATATATATATATTTTTTTAATGTATATAAATTTATGTTCAAAGAATTACAAGACTGAAGTTCATAAAATACCACTTAAGTGATAAATAGCCCCAAAAACTGAGGTATCAAATGTACCCAAATCGGTCGATAAGTGAAATTTTCACAATGAATTATGGGATTAAAGATTATAAAGAACTTGAAACAATAAATTTCAATCCGCAAAAAGGAGAACATGAATGAGACCCTGGATTAATTAATTTGAATAAAATTACGCGAAGAGACGATGACGTTAGTCAGACACCACCTAGTGACGGTAACGGGATTTAAATTAATGTCCGTAGATGAATAACGCATATGTACACCAATTTTCGGCAGTTCGCACACACATGTACACAAGGTGTGAGTGTGTGTTTACGCAGAGGCATACGCGCGTGCCTAAGGCCCTTAAACACGCACACAAATTCAAGGATCACTGTATGAGAAGCCTGAGGACTGAGATTTATTCAAATTCGTCTTAAGAAATGAGTTAATAAAGGTAATCAATAAGAAAAATCTACAATTTCGCAAATGCTTTGAATATATAATACAAGAAATTAGTTGGTGAGAATAACTTGTCGAATGCGCAGCATCTGTTAAACAAATACTTATGAGAAATGATAGTTTTCAATTTTCCAAACCAAATACGAATGATGAATGAACAACTCCTAAGTCCACTTAAAAAAGCACTTTACAAAATGCTAATGATGGGCAGAGGAAGAGAATCACAGAACGCAATTAGTGAAAAACTCGAATTACATCAACCCCTCCACCTTTATTAGCTATATGTGAACAGTGGGTGGGCATCGAGTCCGTGAACGTTGACTTCACAGACGAGCATCCTAACTGCTGCGCTACTGATACACACGAATGAATAATACATAATCAACATGGAGAATGTTAATAAGAGGGCCTTCAAAAGAAGGAATCTATAGAAATGTCAGTTGTAATGTGTTGGTAAAAACCTTGAATTAAAATGACCGACTGCTTTCCTGCGTTAAAATTAGGAAAAAATGTTTGAAAAGGGATAGAAATTGACTATAGAGGAAAAACAAAGCTAACTCAAATAGTAGAGCAATCTACTAAGAAAAACCTGCAATTCCGTCGAAAGTAGTAGAAAAAAAATGGGAAGAAAGTTAGCGGGAGTTGCGCATTGAATGTTATGAAACTATAGAAAGCTTTTACTTATCAAAGCAGAAGCCCATTGTAGGAGAGGCGCTCTAGGTTAAAATTGGCAAACGAAGGACAAAAAAACGCAAAAAGAGGTGGTAGATTATTTATAATAGAAGAGAACATAGAGGACGCATCAGTCTTGTAATCAATGTATATCATCACAAAGGTGAAGAAATCGATAACCAGCTTAAAGGCCGGTGGATTGATCGTGCACCGAACAGTATGAAGGCAGAAAGCTGAGTAAAATCAATGCGCAACCGTGGATAAACCCCTCGATATGGGAGACCCATTGCTGTTATTGGAAATGACAGCTAAGTTAACGATTACTGCTAACAATGGACAATCAGTCTCAAGACCAAAAACATATTCGAGAGTGAACGATCGGTAACGATTACAAGTTGAAAGGGATAAACGAGACTAAGAGTAAGACAAAAAAACAAGGTAGAGGGCAAAAAGCCAAGCATTTCGCATTGGATGTCTTAAAATCGACGCGTAAGGGATTACAGTGTCATCCTGAGAAAGGTGAGTAAGGTGGATAATCGATATTCTGCAACTGGGATTTCGTTACTTGGGTGGTAAAACGTGGCGATTGTACTCAGTTTAAGCAAGCATGAAAATGTAAAAATAATTTTGCATAAAATGGATTTAAATTAACACGTTGTACAAAAAATAACATTGAGAAACATTTAGGGGAAATGCAGTAATTTAATGACCAGTCTTGTCTGTGAGTGAATGACTGATCCAGATGTCTTCTCAAGATAGATCATATTTTCCTTACCTTTTTAGCATTAAGGAACACGTTTAACGAGAGGCAATCACGATCTAGATGCTTTCATTCAGAACTCGTCTCAAGCAGGGCGAAAAAATAGTAAGAGATTAGACAAATGAGCTAAGTGAAAGACAGTTTGTAAGTATCATTAACCTTAAAATGTGATTTTGAATAAGGATATAAGATGCCAGATAACTATTACGATTAGTTTACATAGATATTACTTTAAAAATCTAAAACATACCCTCACCATGGATATATATATTCAAAGATTAATTTTTTTTCCTACCCTGCATGAAGCCCTCAGTAGAAAGGCACTGAAGTACGAGACTTGACTATAAAACCCAGTGAATGAAAGGACAAAAATTAAAAGATGACCGAATGTAAGTTTCTCAAAGGATTAGATAATGGATACATTTTCTCTCTTCCCATAATACTGAATAAATTTTAAACGAATTCAAATTCATGATACTTCTAATATCTAAAGGCAACCATTAAAGAACGTCATCAACAATGTATAGCAAAAGGGAAAAAGACTGCTCAATAAAGACAGTTTTCCACTTATTAAGAAGGCATATGCGTAATTTATATACTTAATAACAGGCCATTAATCAACATAGATTACAACGGAAATGCTGAGAAACAGAGAAAAAGAGACCATTATTCCGAAATATTGATTTTGATAAGATGAAGGGAGAGAAAAAATATATCAAAAACGGCTCTTCTATCCTAATTTGAGACAAAGCCTAGGCTATTTGGAGAGAAATGATTTTAAGCATTCATCTTTGGCAGAGAGAGCATTCTGAAGCCTCTATGATAAAAAATTGGTCTCCACTACCAAATATCTTGACCAAGTTTAACCAATCCGATTGATTCGTTCATCGGAAAATGAGAATCGAACCTATGATAGTTAACTTGGAAGATGCGCACGTTAACCAATACGCCACCAGGCATGTGTTCAGTTAATCAAATCCGACAAAAAAGTATACTTGGCTTGGTGCTACAGCAAACCCAAAAAGCAGCTGCTTTCCATTATATGGGTTCATATATGGAATCTTTTAATTAATAACTTAAAGTTTTGAGATTACAGTAACATGAAACATTACGGTTCATAGGAAAAACTGCGAAATACGCCAACTTCGTCCCTTTTGATGAGCTACTTCTTTAAGGGCAACAAAAACATAAATTAATGTTGTTAGGAAATCAATTTAAGCAGATAATAACCCCAATAATTTCTGTGAAGTTAAAAGTCACAAAGGCGATCTTCAGCCAAGAAAATAAAAAACGACGCAACTTCAAATGATAATAATAGTATGAGCTGGGGATTAAGGCTTTATAGAAGCAGGATTTTGATTAGTAACAGTTAAAACAAAGCGTCATCTGTAATATGATCATTAGTATGAAAACAATTTAAGCAGGACAGACATACAAACGCGTAAACAAAGCCCACTAACAACTAGCTAGGAGGTTTGGTAAGAGGTTGTCAATGTTTATGTGCGAACAGAGCCGGAGAGATCAACATTTTTGAAAAAGTCTACTAATAGTGGAGGAGAACAAAGGCCCCACTGTCGGCCATGCGCACACCCTTTTTATCATCAAAATTTCATGGAATAGATAGAGAGCGTGTTATGGACGTAAAAACACACCAATACATATGTTGTTAGAGATGCAAAACGAGAAGGAGGCATATCGGTACACGCGCCGCGTATTCACGCTGTGCGCGTACAAGGGGAAGATTGAAATGACTCACCGTTGGTAGAGAAATTCAGGGATATAGAAGAGCCTACAAGAAGTGGTTTTTCTGTAGATGTCTACGTATGTATGCATTCAAAGCGTATACAAGATCAAAGAGAAGAGTACATGGAACTTACGAGGACTCGAGAACGCGACTTCGACCAGTACTGGGAGAGTTTGTAACAACCGTAGGAAGACTTCGTGATCCGCTGAGACGTGCAGAGCTACCGAATAGTTTACGCAAGGGAGAAATTCCAGGAGAGGGTTGTTCATTGGGTGGCTCCGCTACAAAGGCTTTCGTCTGTTGGAATTTTGTGGTTGCACTGCCGACTAGTCGTTGCCAGGCTTCTCCTCGCATGGAATCTGGAATACCTTTGCGACATCGTTCACGAAGTTTCTTAATTCCAGCAGTAGACCAGTAATCCCAATTTCGACACATGTCTAGCCACTTCATTTCACGTGAACGGAGGACATCTATGGGTGGAAGGTACTCTCTAAAGTTGACGGTAAAGGGACAAAAAATGTATAGCCTACTTGCTGGGATCAGTGTACTGCTGGCCTCCACTGAAACCATATCGATCAACAAAGACGGGTGGGGAAGATTCAATATCAACGTCGTCATCAGCATCATCAAAATCTGTGCCAAAAGATTCCATGTCCTCGCTCTCAGCTAATATTGGAACTCTGTTCATAATGTCAATGTTGTCAAAATTATCATCCATCGTTTAGCTGCAAGCAAAGCGACAGAAATATCAGCACCAAGAACACAAACTAATCTGCTGTAGTTAAATGAAATAAATATTAGGTCTGCTTAAAATAATTCAAGCACTGTAAAAAAGCTGTAATAAAATATACAAATTGAAATGAAACAAGCCGATAATCAATCTTAAAAGTAACGTATGAAATAGAAGCTTCTTGGGGATTAAAATGCAAATTAAACGCCGAAAACACATTTCTAATGTTACAAATTATCAAAACATATTATACAAAACTCATTAATATTAACAATCACATACACACAACCTGTGTTCTTAAAACATTCGCTAATAACGCGACCATTTTAAACCATTCGAAAAAATTCAGTACTCCAATACTAACTGAAAAACCACACAAAAATTTGGTGATAAATAGGAATAGTTTTACTTTTTAATAAATGACTATATTTGCTTCACTAGTCATGGCCTCGTACTTATTATATGGGGATTTAGTATACTCAGTACCATTAAAATAGATGCTTGGAGAATATGTGTTATGCTTTTAACGAATTAATTCTACTCCTCCATAGTTCTACTGGATGTAAGGACTGAAATACTGATTGATTTTATTCAAAATAATTTGTGAAAATTGGTCCGACGGCGTTAAAATTTATTTATTTTGCGTTAGTCTCGCATCTCGTATTATATAGCCTGACTTGAGATTTGCCATGTTATACAGAATCAATTTAATTGGTATAGATTAGAACTTAAGCATATCTTATTTTCCGTAGTTTCTTGTTATTTATTAAGTTACTTGATAAATCTTCCACTTCAATTTATTCATTGGAGCCCTTTATACAAAATATTTTGTAATAAACAAAATTATTAATTTGGCTGGGTAATAAAGTTACTTGAACCGAGATTATATTTATTGCTAGATCAATAAGAAGACGGCCGGGTTCCATCCCAATTTAATGATTTATTTATTCTTAGACGTTAGTCGTGTCTAGTCGCTGATGTCTCAGCGTGATGATTGACATCTATTTAAGTATATATGTGCAAATGCGCCCACATAGTTGAACCGCTTCTGGATATTGTAGTCGAGATTTTATTGCCAGCCATTTCTGATCACCGTATATTGACTAATATCAGCTATCTATAACAGCTTGCTCATTAGTTTATATTTAAATATGACATAACCAGTTGCACATTTGTACAGTGGGAAAATCTATATGTGGTCCAATGTCCAAGATGCCGTTGTATTATAATCTCTAGCTTTTTCTACCATTTCAACTACATTACTGTTAGAAGAAATGAAAATTATTTTCCCCCGCTCCCAATATTTCTTCTATGAATGAAAATGTAATTTCTTTCTTTATTTCCCCACTGATAAAAGACACTTGATAATTATTCTTATTTGTTCAAGTCGATACTGATTGAGAGTGAGTTTCGTTAATACACGCGTGTTGACTATAACGTGTCTTGTGCTCTGCCGTGGGTTATTAGCTTCTGTGTTAAGTTGCTATATTACCGAGTTTTCTAGATTGTTGGCTCTGCTAGATTACTATCCGAACTCCTAGGTGGTTACGTTATAGCACTACCTAACTAGATTTAAAGTTAAATAATGGATAACCTTGGGAGTTCTAGATCTAACATTGTGTTTCGCTACTATCCAGACAAAACTTTTTCAAAACGTCATTTTGGAAAGATCAACAAACTTCTCAAGATGATCACCGCCAAGGGTTATTTTGGCATAACTGTGTAAAAGCATTTACGGTAGAAATATATTTCATACATGTGATTAGGCTTCGAAGATACACAACTTGAACTATAATTATTTAGTCAAATGAGTCATTACGCTGTGAGGTTAAAATGTAGTTTTGATACCATTCAATGTATATTTTTTTCAATATTTCCCCTAAGCACGACCATAAGCTAAAATTTCGCAATAAGATAGCTTCTATTATGATTAAATTTTACTTGTAGTGCCGGAAAAGGATGAGTAATAGTCACAAGTCTAAAGTTAGACTTTATGTATCTTCTAATTGGATTTACAGACCGCATTTATTAATTATTTAGTAACATTTGAGTTGTGGTTAACTCTTCCCCGTAAGATATTGTAACCTACTCTTAGACTTCCTAAGAAAATACACCATTTATAAATATAACACTAAATGACATCAACCACTGTGGTAAGACAGGATGCGAGTTTTCGGAATCGATAGGTCAATTTAAATTATGCTCTATTCATAACCGTAATGTAAGTAAATTCGTTCGAATAAAAGAGAATTAAAATAAGTGGAACTGAATGATGGAAAATAAAGAATCTTACATACGTGAATTATTTTTGGGGAAAGTATTATTTTCTTACATGTTACATTTTGAATATTAGAGATTTTCGTATTTTATTTCATAAATCAATAATATCAAATAAGACACCTCTATTATTTATTTTCTTTCGCCTAATATGAGACTTAGTAAATTTCACAGTTTTACTGAACAGTTTTCAAAATATTCAGATTACTAAACATAGCTAGTGTGCATTTAAATTGGTTCAACATATATTTTCAACCGACTACTCTCCGACCGATTGACTTACGTGACAAATGAAAAACCCTGGAATCTCCTAAAACGCGTAAGATATCTGTTACTAAACTGCAATCAAATGATGTCTCGAATGTTCTCACAGTAAAAAAAGTGAGAAAGGAATTAAAATACTTCTTATGGCTGTTGACCCTAAAAAGTGCATTAAATAGTCAACTTCTTGGATTGGCGCCTGTCAAGCTGATGTGTTTAAATGCTAATACACGGTGATTCCCCTAATCTCGTACCTAGTTGGTAGTTTTACTGGATGGGAAAACGAATTAATAATCATTTGACTTGAATGCTAAAATGAAGATATATATGGGAAATACATTAGGGATACAGCGTGGCGCAATTCTTTTGAACACATTATAAATTTAAAAAATGAACTATAATTCGGTTGACATTTACAATGTTCCACTCTTTCTGCTAATATATGTACACATGTTTTGCGACTAAATAAGCCTGCCAATCAAATGTATCAGTAATCAAGCGTTAATATAAAACGGAATTACTCTGACTTTCGATTTTACTTCATCTTTGCTAATGACACTTATTCGTCAAATTTTAGCACAGCCCGAAAATTTTCCGACTCTTGGAATGAACATATAATTAGATTCATCATTGGTGTCAATGTAAAACAATTTTTCTATTACGGCTATTTTACTGTACTTACCTGGATTACGTTGATTCTCCTAAGTTAAAGGAAAGTTTACTACAAGAATAAATAAATGAATGCATAAATATGTATTAATTACTCTAGTAGCAGTAGAAGACGTATCATAAAGTACATAGTAGAAAACCAGTTTTGATGATAAAATGTTAAATTAAATTAACTGTAAACCGTTTGGGATTGGGAGATATGTGATCAACTAGGATTGCTAGTTATCCAAGAAAAGTAGAGTAACATAGCATTGCAGTCAATAACGAAACGACAAAATGCACGGAAATCGGGATAATTTAAGCACAAGTCAATTAACAAGTTGCATAGAATTGAAATTAGGACGAGAAAGAGACACCATAAAATATATTTTCGAAGAGTAGAAAAGCATAATTTTTTACCTTTTATTTATTTATTTCTATAGTAAAATAACAACAGCTAGTAAATATATTTTATTTATTTCTGAAGATGGTGTACTATTCTGTTTGAATTTTATTAATTAAAAGAACTTTTTGACAACATACGTCGTCAGTTCGAATTAGAACTACTGATCTCTAACTACGGGGAAGTTCTTATTACGTGCCATGCAATTGCATGCCTTAAGATTTGAATTTGGAGTTGTGTAGTTGTCGTCTGCTCAGTAAAAAAATTATCTCCAAACATGATGCATACCTTCTACTTTTAGACAATAAGAATAGATTCCATTTGCTTCCATAAGTAGAAAGACTGACTTTAGGTGGGTATATCAGTAATTAAATCAGACTTGTATGCGCTATAATCTGCTCTTCTCTGTAGGATACGGTAACCGACTCTTAAAGATACTACTTTGGTAATATCTTTATTGAGCTAAAAATGATGTCAAGATTAACTGCTCCTTAAATTATAATATAATTCCAAGAAATCGACTATTTCTAAATGCAGCATTAGAGAACAGAATAACAAAGAACTGAATATTAATCTCCAGAATGAATAATATAATCAGACGCTACACAAAAGCTCGTTTGGTGCAACTGAAGCGAATTTGATCAATAAAGTGATAATGTTGAAAGAATGACGTCACTTAATAACCGGTGGGGCATCCACATAAGTTAGATGTACATGTACATGCGAATAGCACATGAAGGAATCACAGAAACAGGAATAAAAAGAATACTAAGTACTTGACACTCTATAACATCGTCTTTTAAATAGGATCAGTAAACCTCTTTCGTAGTAGCATTTTGCATCTTACCTTACTGCGTCGCTTGTCTGATGTACTTTTCGAGAACTTGTTTAAAAAAGACAGAAAAAATGTGGTAAAAAATGTGCACCGGTAGCTCTAAGTGCTTCCCACAGACGGGAGTAAAGTAAACATTAAATAATATATATAGGGTTTTTGCACTTCTAATTTGCATGAATGGTCATGAAATTGTCAATGCATATATTTCTTACTTTGCTTGAACAAATGTTACAACATTACGATCATCTGATCCCCCACGTGATTACAGGTTTGATTATTAATATTTTTAACGCAGATTTCAATTTAATGGGAATGGTTCAAAGTTACAATTAATAATTCATTACCTCAAGCTTAGGGAGATTAAGTCAGTGATAACGGAACCACTAAATTTTCCAGACTATATATGAAATACATTTAACCAGTTATTTATATTAATCGGGCATCTGTTTTTATGATATTCATCTGACCAACTGGATGAAGAGTTGAGCTTGAAAAATGTGGAAGTTAATGAACTCAGTTTCCAATTTCCAAAACCTTTTTTCAAGGGCACTGAAACACAGGTTCCAATTACCCCATAATGGCTCTTTTCAACATGTTCTAGAAAAATAATTTATTTGACCTCAAAGATAGACATATTACGTCTGCATCGTCGTGAGAGCACACGCTAGGATTTAAATAAAGGACACGAGGAGTAAAAGTAGGACAGGTAGTGTCGGAAACGGATAACTGTAAGTTCCTGAGTACAAAATACTCCGAAATTTAAATGCCACTGAATTAAAATAGCATTAAATGTTACGATGTTTTACATTGGCATTTAACATTACTGAAATCAAAGGCGGATTGAAATAGGAAGTGCAAGAGTACTTCGTCACTTATTTCGCTTTACAAATTATTTTGTTATTTGTGAAAAGAGTATCCCAGTTATTCACTAGCGTAGCAGAAGAATATTTAATGCTTTTTAATGAGTGTGCTTTGGCAGCATTTATTGCACATTTCAACCGGCCTCGAATATGGACATTTACCACAGAGAACACACTTTGAATTAAGTGAACACAGAGGGAGAGAAAAGAAGAACAGATAAGGTCAATTTCAGACTACTGTAAAATTTTCAATGCAAATATATTAAAAATTAAATAGCTTGAATCAAAGGTACATTTAGGGTTTTAATTTTATTTATCTCATCATATTACACAGAATATCCCTGCAATCCAAAGTGGCTAGGTAGGAAAATGTCTGAATTTATGTACATGAATTGCATCTGAGGCGTAAACAAGCATTCACGGGATCAACAAATTTGATTCTTTAAACGTATTTGGGCAACAGGGGGTTTACCGAATTGGGAGATCAAAAAGGTGAGAGTAAATCCGGTTTAATTAAATCACATCTTAGTAAATTCAGACAAGTCGCAACTGTGGGTGGAAAATGCAAGGATTAGATGGGGATACCAGGCAGGATTCAGATGTTTGGACATCACTGAGGGGAGGAGGTAAATGAAAGCGCTGCCAGATAGTAGGCAAAGGTCCATAGCTGATTGATCTGTTATGGATTGCTGAACATTTCAAACGGAAGATGGATAAAATCGTTTAATGTAATAGAGAATATTGGGGTGGTTTGGGAAAATTCTCTTTATATGTCAACCGGAATATATGTGAATCTTCATAAATGTCCATTGTTTCCATAAAATTACATCTAGGGAAAGCGTACTAAGAAATAATAAAAGTTAGAGTTAGTCCATTTTACATTTAAATTAAGCTAGTATGTTATACTGACATTTATTTTTGCTGCTAGAACAAAATCTCGCAAGCTTTTACCCTGTAAATACAAGTGGGAGTGGCGGCATCACCCAATCCTGTTCACTTGGAATGTACGTTTTTTCAGCAGTGAGGTGAATTTGAATCGGATGGGATAAAGAAAATGCATATGGTTATAAACCTACAATTGTCATCCGCCTACCATGAAAGATAACCTCCAACTGAACTATGGATAACCTTAATTAATGAAATTTTAAGAACAAAGAGACCCTAACCACGACTGCAACTTTGTGGGAATATTAGTTTTAAGATTGAAATCCACTACTCTGCCCTCTTCTCCCCTTTGAGGACATTATCTTGAAAGCTATATAACCATTGTCAAAATATTCTTATAGGTAAAAAATTTTATTTAAATTAACCAAACACAATGGGAGTATACAATAAACACGGCATAAATTTTTACTCTCATGAGTTGATTAATTGTAAGGCTCTAGAATTGCAACATTGAAGGTGGCTGGCTTCCTATGATCCATTTCAACTTGTCTATAAGTTAGTTTACATGACACTTTTTGGACAAGTGGATGCATAGTTTTTTTCCGTGAATTTGGGCGAGGGGATTTAATCTAGGAAATACAGGAGTTATTTCGGAATTACGATTAACGCTACTTAATCTAGTTAGTCCTCTTGCAAATATTGCATTTATTTTCGTCTCCTCTTATCACTTTCTCTTCAAATACAACAACAGAAATAAGTTCAACAAGATTCTATCGTGTTTTAAGCCAAATTCTACATCTTGCATATAAATCACCTGAAAAGCATAAATGAAACGAGAAATCGATTGAGTTACTATCCTCTATTTCCTATAAGCAAACAGTTTCCTTTAATGGGATTAGTTTCTTGTATTTAATGTTACTGATCTGCATAGTGCTAAGAAAGAATAACGTTTTTTTCCATAAAACGCTGACGTAACTAACCCATCGATGCTTCTTCTTCATTCTATATTTAATAGAATAAGCTGAGAAACTTTAATCCTCACTTGCTTCCATAGAAATATTAGGATTTTGACAAATCGATGTTACATTTGTGAAATAACTATTCAAGACTCAACATATCCCTTTAATTATAATTTCAACAAGATTCATTACTTTTAATCTGAGCGCCGAACGTTGTTCAGTCAGGCGAGAGCAAATTTGATGATAGGACTTTGATGGAAGATTAATATTTCATTTCTCAAATATATTTTGAACTTTAATTAGGCTGCTAAAAGTATGTTTATATGGATTTAACACTAAATCTAAACTGGTCTCTATTTGAGACAGAACATGTTAGAATTTCATATGGGGAATTGAGCTAATGGTATATTTCATTAGTAGCTCATCTCTATTATGTTAAAACTGCAAGATGTTGAATATCATGTAAGATCATTCTGCCTTCTCAGTGATAGGAGGGAAAAAAGGAATTGACTTAGTAGGACCGACTCTTCCTCATTAAAATACCGGTCAATAAGCACTGCACATCGTAGATAAGCATTTGCCTCAATCTAGGGGACGAATCATGAGATTTGAAATTTGAAATACGAGCAATCAATTCAGTATATATCGTATAACCCATTTTAAAGAATCAAATGAACAACGACTCTTGGATACCATGAAGTTGCTCTCAAAAACTTTCTGATCCTCCTCGTCTTTATCATTTATATGACTCTGCGTTAGCCGATTCTAGTTTTTTTCCACAACTAAAAATTGTAAATTTTTTTGTATTACTGTGAATAATAATATCAATTACTTAATATGTTATTATTTGTTTTATTATTATTTTATTTACGACCGCATTTGTATCGTAGGTTATTAGAACAAATTTTATTTGATTTTTGGACTCAATTTGTACAATATTTCCATAATGGATAACTTAAGTTTTGAAAGTGACATGTCATGATTTGTCACCAGAATTACTGAGAAGAATTCTTGTCCAAAGTATCCAGTACTTATTGACTGGGTCAGTTCATTTAAGTGTCATGCTATATAATGCGACTGACAGACAAGCAATAGCACCATCCCCTTTGACGCATTCGCTTTTAATTTTTTCCACTTTTCTCGAATTGATTACAAGCAGACAAACACAGAAGCAATTTAGGCTTTCTTTAAGATATCTAATCGCCATCTGATTATGCCAAAATTTTTGTAATATTTCTCTGATATCCTCAGAATCTTTCAATTCGTATATTTTGAACATAAAGAGGTTTAAAATAATAATTGAGATTAGTGGTTTGAATTATCAAGCGAGGCAGAATTCCAATAACTTTCACGATATTGGAAATTCTTTGCACGGTTATGGTCGACCACACGAATTGGGTTGAACAAGTCGCTGCTAGCTTAATTACTTTGAAACATGAATGGTGATTGGATAAGGCAAATTCAAAAAATTTACATTCAACTGATTTCTAGCATATATATTCATAGCGTATGAATGATAATAAGCTGAATAAATATCGTCAATTCTGTTAGAATGAGATTCACATTATTTCATAAAATCTATGATAAATTTAGTGTGGTGATTTTTTCAGAATATCAACCCAAATAGAATATTCGTTCAGATTTTAGTTTTAAAATTAAATATTTCCTACTATTTCTACAGAGATTGAGGATTTATTAATTTTCAGGCTTAAAATATACTTTTAATTAAAAATACTGAATTCGGTTGCCAAACGCTTCAATTTTCACTCATCGAACACTATGATATGGCAAATTCTTCCACATTAGAATTTGCCAAAGTGCTTGCTGGATTGGATTTCGTAACTAGCAAAATCTAATGTTACTGATGAAGAGATCTGTAGATATGACTTCAATTAAAAGTACACCTTGACATTAACACTAATCCAAATTAAAGCACATAATCATATTTTTGAATATTACCTAAAATGGACCGGTCACTTTTAAGTACACTTTGTTAAGCTTTTCTCATTCTTAGTTCGCTATAATCCTATCTTATTAAATTAGTGGATCTATCAGAAAACTGGTAAGATAGTCTAAACTGAATGGTAATTATTTAAGAGTGGAAATAATACATATATATGTTTGCTAAATTCATATATTTTGTTTTTTCCATGCCGTCTATAATGTGATCCATGCATATTTTTCGTTAAATAGCGAAAAAACTATACACATTTCTGAAAAATTTCAGCGATTTCCTTTACTCTGCTTATGAAATTTTTACTAAGTTATCCAAAGTCTGCGCTATGTAATGGTAATTTATTTGATTAAATAAATCTCGGTGCATCTCAGGGTGTACAAATCTCTCTCACGATTTTTTCCTTTGGCAGGATTATTCATCACAAGATCATGCCTATTTTTACTTCGATTTCCTAATACCGCTGTTAATTTATGTATTACAAGCAGAATCAACTGGTAAGCGAATTGCACTATATGGCTTCCTTGAAAGAAAGTAAATGTTAATAATGATTTAATTTAACTGAGGATAGTAAAGTGATCACACTGCCTAAAAATCATCCACCGCTATTTCATTTTAGATTGAAATCATTCCATTATGGTGATCATTCTATTCGATGAGAGCAATGCACTATATCTTGAACCAATATATGTAACTGCTGTGCCACATAACAAAGCGGATTACAATTTTATTTCAAATGTATAAACTCCTAGTGTTTTAAATTTATGACTGGAGTTAATTAAATAATCACCAAAATATTTGGCAACCTATTATAAAATTTTTACGATAGGTATAAAATGGAATTGACGTTTTAAAACTAGTGCTAATTATTTAATAAATCTGAATTACATCCAAATTAAAAAACTAAATGACAAATGTCGTAGTCTAAATGTTGGAGTACAGTATGACGAAATATGACAGATGAATAAAATCGACCCGGACAATAATCAATAATATTCCAATTACACCAATATTCTCCGTTTTAATGAATATATCCACTAAATATAACCGTATCGAATTCCAATCAATATTATATATGAAAAAAGTATGAATATGAGCAGAAGAATAATGTAAATTTTAAATTACATTGCAAATGGACTGGTTAATTTGAAAATAAGATATTTTTCATATATTTATTTTGACTGGGTTGAATATAGATATTTAATTTCTTTATAAATAAAAGCTGGTAGCAGGTAGGATTTGTTATCGCACTTTTAAAGACACTAAGACACTTTAATAATGGAATCATATATATATATATGAAAAATAAAATATTTCTGGCCTTATTTTATTAACATTTGACAGTTGTTGACATGGTCAAATTATGTGAATTTATAGCTGTAGGTAATTGGAAATAGTCATTTCGGCTTATTTGATCGATTTAAAAAATGCACTGTAGAAATAATACAAAGGAATAATATGCTGATATATGAAAAGGCGATTATGTCAATTTGCACGAGTCTGCTAACCAATGCCTATAAACAGTCAATAATTCCAAAAGTCCAAAATATCGTATTTCGGGTAAGGGAGAATTTTTGTTAAATCAGTATAAAGATAGAAAATGAAAGCTTTGATGATAAGGACAGATTATTATGATTATGCGAAAGAGAGGCAAAATGATCACCCTACAGACATTAAAACCCCTAATCCTTTAAGGAGTTATTAGTAAAAAGCCCTTTTGACCCTAATCTCTTGCTTAAAGCTTATTCAACTTATGAAATTAGGTGGATTTTAATCGAAATTAAAGCTTCAAAGTTAGCAGCGTGGAGAGAAAATCCCATTTTCCAAATGGCCGATTTTAAATCACGCGCATTCTTGAGAGGATTTGTAAATTTATTATTAGACACATATTACCATTTTGCTTTGCAAACAGCAACTACTACTGATAAATTTGGCTGAATCTTATTTAGTAATTGTTATTTAATTTATTATTACTTTATACATTTACTTAATAGATTTGTAAGATTTGCGATAAATGCCTTCGATGCGTTAACTAAGATGGTAAACAAAACGTGAAATTACACTAATTACGAATAGAATATCCAAAAATTGCAAAATCTAATCTCGTCTATTTCAAATATTTGATTAGAATGCTGTCATGATTTACATATTTTCAATACGCTCTTGGTGTTAGGTGTTCCGGATTTAAACTTCGTTGATTACAGAATGAAATGATTGTTTCGAGAATGCCCATTAAATACAACAGTTGTTTTAGTTACAATTCAAGGTCATGCGCTTTTTTTGATATGCATGAATTGTTCTCTCAAAAAAATGACAAATTCTTGAACTTAAATCAAATTCAACTCAGGTCGCGATAGTAGCAGTTTTTAAAGAGATTTCTTGAATAAGTTAGAAAACATCTATTGTAAGTTGAATCAACCACTTGGCCGCATAAAAAATTAAATCGATCTTTCTCATTCTTCTGTTAATCTATGAATCTATTTTTAATATAGCGCGTGGCAGTGGGAGTCTTTTACAGGTTTTAATCATGGGATGGCACTCGTTAACTCGAAATATTTAAATAGTCCAATAAAAGATAGAATAGTCGGCGAAGGAGGGCCAGATACTTGTATACAATGAATTCAGGATGTCAGAATTTGTACCTCACTTAAATTATAAAGTACCGAGTTTCCACTTTCACATAAAAGATATAATTCACTTTGCAAGATCTAAATGTTCCAAGGTTTAATTTTTATGCTCCCTGGGTTTCTGAGTGAGACCACGTCCGTGATATTTAGAGTTTGCCGATCAATTTGCATAACTGAACGATTGGTCTATCCTTCTTTTATAACATCAACTGCCGTTGCACATTTAAAGGGTTAAACCTCTTGATGATTGTACTTAAATACTTATGTGTGTTCCAATTCAATATACTTTTGCATGTTATTTTGCAGTACAATGCATACCTGCGGCAATTTAATTAACTATTGCTTTATTCCGTTTTCTGTCATATGTCCAATAGTTATGTTAGAGGATAATTACTCTGTCTGGGAGTTCCAATTGCTAGACATAGTGTCGCTGATTCATTATTTTAAGGGGTATATTTTACATGACCTATCAACTCATTATGCCTCACTATCCTACTTTTGGACCAATAAATAACTTAAATACAAAAATATGACAGTGAAAAAGAGTTAGTCTAACAATACTAATAAGATAGAAACTTAGAAACTTTATTTCTGCCGGCCGTTTGTACTTCTTTAAAATAATTAGTTTAATGTCCGGCAATTGGAGAGAGGAATATAATAGCTTAAGGTGATCTATTATTTTTCGTTTAGTATTGGTTTGTTATTTGAGCCTTTGAGAAAATGAGCTTTGAAGGCAATTTGTAAAAATTCAGAAAATAAAAATATCTCACTTTTCTAGTTTTAATCGAACTGGATGCAGTGGCTTCAAGTTGGGTCATTGGCATTCATTCTACAGATGAAAAAAGATCATTATTTATCAAGAATAAAAGTTAATTCCATTATGACCTGAGGAATGTAAGGAATTGCTTGTCAGACAAATTCCGTGGTTTTGCCATCTGGACATCATAAATTTTTCCATCTGTCATTGATAAACATATTTCATAGAACCCAAGTTTGTAAAAGGAAAGAATATAAGGCATATTAGACATATCATTGGCTGTTAAATTATAAATCAATGTTTTATACAAAAAAATTTGGTCGAAGCTCTGAAGTTTTAAATTAACATGGGTAGGGTTGGTCGGAGATATGATCGGTGAAGTTTGGTGACCATTAAACTACTTATTCACGAGTATTCTTTTCAATAAACATATTTCATTATGAGACCAGAGAAATGACACAGATCCAACAATAATAAAAAATTTAGGTGTGACATGGCATTTGTCTGTGGTTTCATTTATAGATATGTATATATTATGACACTTCGTCAAACATGCTCAAAACTAAGTATTCTCAGAGTTAGAATGAATAGCGGTGGTTAGAGACTTCATCTGAAAAATTTGGTACTTGCTCATTATTAACATATACAACAAAATAACAATAATTTTTTGCTAATATACTTAGTTCATTATTAAACTGATAGGAATATATTGTTTGAAAATAACTGTCCTAGAAGTGATGGAACGTATTTCCACCTTTATTAGTGAAGAACACAGATTTTTTGTAGTAAAATTTTTGCACCTTTAATAAATCCAAAATTTCAAGTGCTTTTAAATTCTTTTTTTTCACAAATACTCGAAAAGTGCGTGATAAATGTTTGCCTGAAAGAATGGAAAACTCACTGGAAGAAGCAACGCCCTTTTCCATAGTAAGTTCTGAAAATACTGAAAATCGTTAATGACATTTCTGCAAACCAAAATATTCAACAATAAATAAAATGATTCATCCTTTTATAATATCCTATTATAAATAGAAAAAAATTATAAAAATAACTGATTTGTTATTTTTTAAAATATTGTTTATCTTTACAATTATTCATATTAAAATATGATTTGAACATGGATATTTATATGTATTAGATTTGCTGAATAGAGGAGAATATTCAGCATAAAGATTTCTCAGAAGCTTTGGCTGTGATTGATATCTTTTACCCTTATACGCTTTGATGTTTTAAAAATTAATTCCGAATGAAAATTAACTTTCAGCGTGACTGAGAACAAAGAACAGTGGACTTATTTTGCATAAAAGAGAATTTATAATCCATATCTATTTGCATTGTCGAATACGTCAAAAATAGTTTCAAAATGTTTAATAGCAGGTGAAAATGTGCATTTCAAATTACACAATATTTACATGTCTTGTTTCTCATGGCACAACTTTTGAACATCTTATAATCAGAATTTTTTCTTGAAGACTCCGTTTTGCGATGATTTGATAAATTATTTGATTTAATTATAATGCATTATTTTTGCAACTCTTTAATGCTATTTATTTACTTTTAAGTAAATCTGAATTATTATTGACTCATGCAAAAGGTCATTAATGAATTTGAATGTTAGGTACTAAAATTTTATCATTAATATATAAGAATGGGAATTATTCTCTTAGTGGGTACTTGACAACTCAATGCTACCATAATTTAAACGAAGTAAAACTTATACTTAACTATTTGCTTCTTCTTGACAGCCGTTTCATAACTTATTGGGCTGGTTTGCTATTTCCTTTACTTTGGTGCTTTTCTTTGAGTAAAACCTATTGAATATTTTTGCTTTGTCATGGAAAATAACAATGCTCTCACATAATTTTATAAATCTATATGCAATAAAAGGTTAATTTTATTTAAGTTATTATTTTGTTAATAGTTCAAACATTTAGCAAATTTACGTCGTACATTCTTAAAATGTCTCCTTTTGAGTATTAACCTTGACTAAATATAGTAGCCTGAAATATGCTGGACTTTTCTCTACTGTCTGCAGTGATCGCTAATTCAGCTCCCTTGAGATGCACTATCTCTCTTGGTATCTTGCCATTTCCGTTATTGTGCTATCTTTTTGCCATTGATGCATAATTTACTTAAGCAAATTGCATTTACTCTAAGTGAATTTACATCGCAAAACAAAGCAAATTTCGGTCAATAAGAACGAAAAACACAGGCCAGTTATGACAGTACCTAAGGCAAATATAGTTATTTAGAAAAGTGTGCATTTTACGGAATTACGTTCTAAAATATCAAATGTTACCACATTAATCTTTTCAAGATCAATATAATGTTGTTAGTTGGATAAGTTATGTCGTCTCACGCCATGAAAAAATAATGAATACGAGTTGGTTTGAGTTTCAAGGACTATAATTTTTATGAGGGTTGATGGGCCTAGCTAGTAAGGCTTGGTAAATCTAAGAATATACCTTAAGCTCTAGAAAAGAGGGAAGAAGGTATGTAGTCCAACTTCGGACACGTTACTTAGAGAATACCCGGTTTATTTACTATAGCATTAAGGATCTTTATTTACGAAGGATGAGGACACTGAAATAGTGATTATACGATAAATCACCAGTCCAGAGCTTCGAGAATTCTAGATTTTAGGTCTTATTTTACCATTCTTGAACTTCTTCCGTAATTCAAGCGCCTGAATGATTTCTTTCATAGTGATAAAACGGTTCATTTTAAATATTTTGTAGCGTAAAAATTCCAAATATTTGTTATTGGGAGAGGTAAACTTACAGTAAATAATGAGTATTATCTGGACAAAGTTGCAAGAAGGCAAAAACTGATTTATAAATGATAACAATTTCTTATGAAACTTTGTTAAAAATTTGCAGTAAATTACATTAATGTAGGGAAGAAATATCTATCATGATTATAAAAGATTTGAACGCCCAAGAAATTTGAATCAAATTGTTTCAATTACGTTGCTTTTAAACTGTCAAATTTATCAGGCTTATTAATATTACAGGTATTTGAGAAGAAACATAAGGTTTTACTTAAATATCCGGCAAATATAACGACTATTCCATAAACCATAATCAATTTTTTATTAAGTCTTCATTAAGATTTCAAATACTGGAAGTTATTATTGTTAAAATATTGTTTAATTCATTTTTACTGATTCACCTAACCCTAATCTGATAACGATAGTAAGAAATTTCCAGTAGTCAGCGCATACACATTCTTAAGTTTTTCTAATATATAAAACAGGTACACGTGTTAAATTTGTTGGGATCGGAACTGTAGTATGATAGAGTAGTGTAAAGTAGTGTCAAGAAAGCACAATTTTCCTATAAAATTTTGGGGGAATTTCCGATATGTACAAGATAAACAAAGGCATATATTTGGATTCCTTCAAAATCGTCTTAAATTTAAAATAATGTGAAGACCAAGCATTTATTTTATAAAAAAATTGAAAACAAAAAATATAACGCTCACAAAATTTGACTTTTAGAACCTAATGGATAAGTCAACGTAAGTCTTCAAAAAAAGATTAGGATGAAATTCGATGCTTAATTTTCAAATAATTTTCCATTTGATAGTACCACTAAAATGAATCAAATATTTTAAATATTACTCTGAATTGTTAAAATAACAAACAAGACCTTAGTAAGAGAACTTTATTAACTGCATATCCACTTGTTGTTGACTAAAGCACAATATTTAACAAATTATGATCGTGGAAAAACAGTTAAACAAAGGAAGTAGTAAACTCATTCAGTAAAAGGTGTATGAAGGAATTAAGTAGACAATTCAGAGTCCTGCTCAGTTTGAAATCTGAAATAATTAGGGTTTTCTTCCTTTTACTTATTGAACCATGCATAAAAGTTCCAACTTTCACATTTTAGATAGGGACCACCAAATTATTTCAATTATTTTCCTAGTTCAAACAAGCTTATGAAACTTAAAAATATGTATAAACATGCATATTCAAAGCTTTAAAGGATTAAATATGCTATTAATTATATTATTTAAGAAGAAATAATCTTATGAAACCAATCAGTATTTGGTTTGGCCCAACTGATCCCGACCTAAATTCTTATTAACTTTTTAAATTCTGTTTATGCATCCTTCTCTAACACAATTTCCCTATTTGTGTGTTTATTTTGTGTTATCCTGAATGTCTGTACTTTTTACGATTTATATTTCATAAGTAAAATTAGTCACATACTGTTCATGCGTCTCTTCCGTGACTTTCAACCCTCTACTAGTACCACTGAAATAATGTCAATTTGCTGTAAGTGTAAGTCATATTTAAAATTTAGTGATTTGAAAAGCTCATACTTGAAATCAAAAATTTAGTTATCTCAGCTGTGCTACGTTACGATTATGCAAGGTAATAAATAATATGTAAGTAAATTCTGCTTTCCCAGTCTATGGAAGAAAATATGGATTGAATTGGGGACCGTCATAATTTAAATGCTGATTATTTGGCACCGCATGTCGTAGGAATAATCTCACCCATGGACCTGCTAGTCTGATAATGAAGACTGATTAATACGACATTCTAAATAAACTATTTCCGGGAAAATATAGATAAATCAGTGCTCCCGAACTCAAACAAAATAAGATTTCTAATGTCCTGTCTTCAATGCCCGTTTATTGTCAACCTCTTTCTTGGTTTCCTGTCTTGTAAAAATAGTTCGTATTTCCACTTATTTATATGGAATATTTGGGTGACACACTTTCAGGTAAATTTTCAGCTATTTCCTTTTCCCCTAATTCATAATTTTATGTTTGCCAGTTGGCAGACCATCTCTGGATTTGTGGTGATCAATCTACCATTGCCTTTTCATCCCATTTTCACTTGCAAAGAGTCGGTAATACCGAAAATCCAAGATCATCATTTCTCTTTTCATACACCTTTCAGTTGTGGTTGATGCTAAATAATGAGAGGAATAAAATTCTACAAGGAATTTATGATCCTTTAATTGAAGTTGCCTTAAACCACTGTTTGTGTATAGATTGAGATAGGATTTTAGTAGCTCTTTTGTTGGCATCTCATTCTCCCTATGACGATTTGTCCAGAGAAGATTCGGTCACTATAATTCACTTAGAGTCCTAAGGAAGGCGTTCAAAATTTGAACTGTTGAACATTAGAGTATGACAAAATAACTCATGCCAATTAAGTGAGAGATGGATAATCCGATTTAATGAACCTAGACATCTGTTTTACTATGTCTTCATTCTATGTATCTACTTGGTAGGACTATTTTATATTTTCCTTTTGATAAGATCAACAATTAGTTTCGCACAGAACAGCATATCTGCTAAAAAGCAGATGATACCCTGAAGAATTTTATTTTATAGATTTTGAATATTTTTATAGTACAGAATATTATGATGTACATCAAGTTTATACAGTGCCACAATCAAAGTGTTAAAAAAACATATGAAAAACTTACGTATTCTGGTCCAAATTCTCTAATCAAATATTCATTGCTCAAAGTAGGACAGAAGAACTTCAGCACTAGTAGCCGGGAGGTCGTTTCTGTTTAAAAGGTTATTACGCTGTAATATGTTTCTCACATAGCTCAAGAATTAATACTTTGAACGAGATTCAATAACATATCAAATATTTACTCTAACCAATGCCTTTGCTAATCTCATCTGCTTGCTCAGGCTGTAAGCGGACACAAATAAAGTAAAGTCGTATGACCAATCATTTAATTAAATCAACCGATCGATGACCTCTGAATGTCGTGAACGTGGACTCAAAAACCAACTTATGAAAATTAAAGCATTCGAAATATTCGAAAGTCAAACTAGAGGTATTTTCACCTTTACTACACTACATATTCTCATCCGACCTTCCTAGTTTATTTTTTTAATAGACTAGCTTGCTATTACATATATTCGTTAAATAAAACCAACTGTCTGAAGAATAAAATTCATAACTGATTTTTGTACGTTACCATGGTTGACAATGTATAATGATAAGATTCATTCCCAAATAACACGATTTTTAATGCCTCATCTTGCGAGAGACCGATGATAGTCAGTTAAAAAATATATAGTGTTAAAAGGGCACTTTTACGCTATTCAAATTTTCTCCCCTAAAAGTGAGTTTATTTGAGAACTTGGCACCCACTGCGAACTAATCTTGGCAACGATATTATAAGTCGCTTAAATTTACTACTATATCCTTTTTGTCATCATTGCACGCAATAAAATTTGCAGGCAGTTATTTAAAACCGTTGTTTCTAACAAAAATAACTGCTTTCCAATGGAAATTTTAGCCCAAATAAAAATAGTGCAAACCTTAAAATGACAGTAATTTTAAAAGCTGCATTTGTTCAATACTTTTGAAAGCAAATACGATATATCAATGCCCTTTGAGCATGAACGAAATGAGCATTACAATAAATCAGTGCAAACTATTTTGAATTGATCCCTAAGGCAAAACATGGAAGTTAAAACTGTACGGATTCGTAAAACGAATGAGAAATATTGCTAAGAAACTGAATAAAAAAATATAGAATGTTCTGAATTGCTACACAAGGCGATCAATAATCCTTACTTTCTTTAGTTTGCAAACTGAAAACTCGGGATAATTCAAGGCCATCCCAGTGTCAATCTCAGCCCCAATATACTTTTACTTTTGGAGTCCAAAGAGCGACTGAATGTATCCACTTAGTAAGTACTGGAGTAGGACTGTTGTTTAAAACTTATTTCCTTTAGGATATTAATTGACCGACCTAGGTTGAAATCAACCATTAAACACAATATCATAGATAGAACGGTTCGCGTGTTCATTGTCAACTGCTAGTGCATGGTATCAGTAGTAAATTAATAAAAAGAATGTGAGGTTGGTAGCTCAAGGTTCTGTTTTTATGAATGTAGAACCGTTAAGGCCTTGCAAATGACGGAAGGGATTGCAAACTAATGAAATGTAGTCACAAGATTAAACCGTAAAATGATGCGTTTTTTAAAAAAATTAGCAACCCATATATGAAAAAGAGCTACATGATAAGAAAATTTAATTCAGAACCCTATTCACAGAAAGTAGCAAAATCGTAGCCATAATTTCATGGACATAAACTAATTCTATCGTCTCTTGTATAATTTTTGAGTGTTCACTTACTTTTTGCATTTCTGCTATTCCTATTCATACCGATAATGAATAGGAATAGAAATAAAACATTACTATGAACAGTAATACAAAAAATTCTTAACTCTGAGAAGCAAGTGAAATAGCTCAACGGAAAGTACAACTAATTATAAAGTGGAGGTGATCAAAAGATGCTTAGACCTACGTCAAAGTATCAAAGAGTCTTCCCTCATTTGGATCCTGGAATAGGGTTGTATAATATTTACTAAATAAGCAAGTTACATAACATAATCCAAATGTCATGACTCATCATTCGGATTGCAAAAAATTCTTTTCTACGACTTCAAGTGGTTATTAACCGGTTGGATGATTATTATGGTCGGCTTTGCCGCATCAACTCATTTGTCCATTTATGTAATAGTTAGTGAATACCTTTACACAATTAAGATAAAAATTGAAATTATTAAATATAAACTCAAAAGTTAAAGGCAAGAGGATATTATTTCTGATGAATTAAAATATTTTTATGATCTACAAGCCAATATCCCAATCGGAGGGAGATAAAACAAGTTCTCGTTATTACAGTTCAACAGAAACTAAGTACAGTTTATTGGGCCAGGTAAACAGTTTAGGGGATAAGCGTTATTTTTAATAATAATGGGAAGGGAATATAAGTATTAATTTCGTCGAGAAGTAATATTTAACAATCTTACATAAAAATAATTTCCACATGGAACTTCTTCGTGTTCACTTGAAGTCCTTCAGTTGGTTCTGTATTTATTTACTGCTGTCTAAACCGTGTACAAAAGAGTATTCAAATGATTAATGCAGATTCAGTCCAATTCTTTATATTAGTAATTCAATCGGAAACTTCCCATCAAGCTTTGGATGAAGAGTAGTCCAGACGTTCATGAGAAAATTTCAGTTTTTCTGCCATTACTTCCTTCCCTTCTTCATAGGACCAGTCCTCTTCCATTTAGTAATTGCAATCACTTTTAATTATACAGGAAGATCTCCATTCTTTGCCTTCTTTACAATCTTCACTTTCCATTCAGATTCTCATCCATTGACTATTACAGAAACTAGGTTAGAATACTGCTTCCTATTTTTCCCCTTCTTTCCGTTCGTTTTTGTAACATGTTCGTGGAGATTCTTGTGCGAATTTTGGTTCCCTTTCATATTCTTCTTCGAGCTGGCCATCGGTTCTGTCATCAGACCGACCGTTGGTTCGACTTTCTGGGTGACGTTCTTCTTTAATCTTACAAGCATAATATAACCCACCTGATCAGAAGGTAGGTAGTTGTAACTCCGACAATAAAGCTACTGTAATGCTGTACCAAATTAGTTTTGATATCCCCTCATAGAACTAATGGCCTTATTAAGAATAAAATAGTTACAAAAGCCTTTTTTGAATAAGACAGTTTGACATGACCACGTTGGTTTTCGACAGTTAGGACTGACTAAGAGGGAGAAAGGAAAACGGCGCCTGTACTGAGCAGAGATGATTCGAGTTGTGATAGAGAGGCGGAATACGATTTGCTTTTAGAGGCTGACTGGCTCTACCCTGTGTAAGTCATTGTGTGATTGTGAGATGAGTGATCAATAAAAAATCACCAACTGACAATTAGCAGGAGATCGAATAGACCTATGGGGTCGAGTTTGCAGGTATTACGATTTTTTCAGAAGATACACTCTGACAGATTGATATAAACTTTTTAATATGGCACTTCCTAAGGTGAGTGAAGATGATATTGGTTGTTTTTTTTGCTATAGAACCAGAGATTTCATGTAAAGTTTGATCAACGATTATCATTTAGACCTCCTTAGTTGAAGATACTAAATAGCGTTCTGTTTAGCTACAGAATTTGTACTAGATGCTATTTTGTAAGATCAAAAGTTTGCATTCCTTTGTACTTTTCAATCCTGCGTGTGATAAATCATTTCCAAAAGACTAATAGCAGAAGAAAGTGTACACCCAGAACTGCGCTTGTTTAATGTGATCTGGTTGTGGCGCTACTCTTATTCAACAAGAAATAGTTTCCAATTCTATTAAAAATCAAATATTAAATAAGTGTTAATTTTTTTTAGTTGTTTTAAACGAAAATAATAAGATAAGGAGAATTTAATAATTAGATTAATGAGGCTGGTAACTAACTGGGTTATTGGAATTTGAATTTTGAGCGTATTCATTATTTGAATATTTCTAGATATTTAATATCGTTTTCGGGTGCATATTAAGGTTATTAAATTCTCAATATTCTTTAAAATTTGTTTCTCTGAAAGATCTCATGAGATAAACATCAATCTCGGTCCCTCAATAGATGAGGTCTTAACAAGCACTATCTTTTCTAAGTCGTTGGAAGCCGATAAAATAAAATCTAAAGCTACAGTGTTTATGTTTGTCTATAGAAGAATAAATTCTTTAGGTTGTCTAAACCGCCTGTCATCCTCATCAAAATGTAGGTTCATACTGCTCCTAACAGCTTGACAGTTATTCGGGAGATGAACTTGTTTCTTAATGAATTCTTTGTTTAGTGTCTTGGAGTAACGGCGTTCTGTCTTATGTCTCTCCAAGTCCGGATTATTTGCAGCCTAGCGATGTCTGGTAGGCAGATAGACTAAAACTACCAAAAATTGGCCTTAAAAAATTAAAATTATGTGATAGGACCATATATTGCGAAAATAAGACCAAAAACTTATAAAAGAGAACATTTTAAGACAGTGGAGTTCATTTTATTCAGAAAACAATAATAGCATTTAGTAAGGAATTCTGAAAATCGGGACCTCAGCTTCATATTTCTTATTGGTTTTTCTTATTCTAAAGAGTATTAAGATCCTATAGAAAGGTAGTATATCAATATACAGGGAACGTAAGACATCTGAGGACACCTTATACACTTTTAAGAAAATAAAATGAAACTGTTGGTGATTGAAACTTACGATTTCAAGCAATAAAACATATAAACATAATATTAATCTAGGTTTTATTCTATATATCCTACGGCCTCTACCACCTGCTCAATTTGAGTCCAAAAGCGACGGCAGGTGGTCTTTACTCATATCCTCCATTGCTCAGGCTAATGCTTTCATCAGAAAGGAGGATTTGGTTTTATGGGAATGCTTATTAACTTCCTTTTCAATCACACCCGCCTCGTTCCGTCCGCCCCACACGTAATAATCCAAAGGATTAAGGTTCGGCGAGTTAAGAAGCGACCATAACTTAGGTGGGATATGATGATGAAAATTCTTGGTCATCCAATGCTGAGTTTTAAGAGTCTTATGGAATGGAGCCGAATCTTCTTGGAAGGCAGAGTCTTCCTCCATTGGCTACGCTGTCTATCCAGGTCTCCATATAGGCATCTGCGTTGACTCTTCTGCAAAAAATTGAGATGTCATGATTTGACCCTCCCTAATTGCTAACAATACCGGCAACCATCACTGCTGCTGGAAACTTCGTGCGTATATATAACGGTTAGAACTTCAGTACAGTTCGCACATAGCCACCTTCCATTTCTTCGGTTTTTCATATTGGTGAAAGTTTTTCGTCAGGGAAAAACCAAAGACACTCTACTTCTTCCGAGTGTACGCATTAAACAGTTCTCTTAAGTTATTTTGGTTCACATAAACTGACCTTGCCTAAGAACGTATGATTTGCATCCGAGGTCTTGATGAACAACATTCTTGATATATTGCCGTTCCTCCAGACACTTGAAGATTTTTGTAAACTGTCGCGCATTAACTTCCCACGATTTTCGTCTACCATGCACTCCTCTCGCAAACTCAGGTGTTCTGAGTGAGTGAGTGAACAGAGCGTTGACAATGCTCCTTTCTCTTCCTTGTGGCGGCTAATTCACTCCATTCTTTTGATTCAGTAGTTCCTTTCTACCCCTTCGAACGAAATTTGTGGCGACTTTAAGAAATCTTACAAATTCTAAATTGCTATGCTTCACTTTCATGGACACTATTACAGCATGTCTTTTCAGTTCATTGGTTATGGTATGAGATATACGGAATACATTGATTATTATTAGGTCAGTTTAAATTATAAAAATATTAGTGTCCTCAGATACCTTACGCCTCCTGGAAAGTTCTTTAAAAATAAAACAGTTTTTTGTTATAAGAAAAGTTAAACAATTCATAAAATTATATAGTTTGGATAGGAAATTTGATTTTAACTTTCATGATGTCTCGATTACTTCCGCTGACAGTCCAATTTAACTGGTGCTCTTTTCAAAATGCCACGCGAAAGGTGATGATTAATGAGATTTTGATGATAATCCGGGTAAATTGTACAAGCAACTGCTGCTAATTATCCATCTCTCTTTTCCAAAATCCCTGCTTGCAAAACAATTAGTGCAAATTAACTCCAACCTTTGACAAAATATATTTTCAAGAAATCTTACACAGAAAATTAAAGGAAATAAGATCGGACTGAAAAAGGCAAGATGTCAGATTCCGAAGTTCAACATCAAATGTTTCATTTAATCTTTTCACCTAAATAGTTAAAAATTCAGCTTCTGATTATAAGAATATGGCTTTTATTTTCAATTTATATCTCTACAAAAATAGGAAATCAATATTTATCAATATTCAAATAACTTTAAAATTGATTAAACTTCTTGCTGATATGGAATTTGTTAAGTTGAATGTCAAAAATTTTTCTCCATTATTTAAAGAGACAAAACAAATAGAAATGCAGCCGAAATCTGGGGAATGAATCGTTATATTTGGTAATTGGAACTTTGGGATTTGTGTAGTAAGCACTGCCTATTAAGAGAATATTAAACAACATGATAGCGTCAGAACTCAAATAAAGCAGGGTTGTTGTGCTTTTTTTCTATTTTATGCATCTAAAAGATCCTATTTCACTTATTATTAAAGTATTTAAACTTTTAGTTAAAACAAAATGTATGAATATTGCGAAATAGGCAATTTCTTTAATAGAGTGAAATAATTGATTCCGTTGGTCTCACAGTATTTTTACTTTAAATATTTAATTCTTTCTTTTTTAATTATTAAAAACAAGCCTAAATTTAATAGTGTAATTTCATCCCTGTTCGTTTGAAAGAAAAAATTTCATTAGGAAATGTTCAAAGAAATAAGAATAAAAAGAAGTATATCGTGATTTAATTCTTAATAAAATCCAGAACGCTTAAAAAATATATTATATTTTCTCTATGCGTATTTCTTCCTCCAAACCAGTAAAACGTTAAGATTTATATTTGTACATTCACTATTCCTATTAGTTTATTAAAAATTTAATATTTTCATGAAGTTTTATGGTATATGAGTTCAAATTGAGTGAAGTTTGCTCTGTGAGCTTTGCTACGTAAAGATCATGTGAACTACTTAGACTATCGTAACGTCATTGAAGTGGGAAGACCGATTACCATAATTAAACCCCTGGTCAATAAGCTTTGGCGATTTTAGATAAGAATTTACATAGTAATCCAGGAAACGAGTTATAAAGTTTGAATTTTGGAACTGTAAATTGCCTATTGGTTGTTACTCTGAAATACGAATCTAAAAATCAACCAAATTATTCTTTGAAGCTCACTTTTTGATCCTCCCCCTTATTCCATTCTGGCCTTTATTTAAAGGATTTTAGCCACTTTCCCGCAATTAAAAATTGTAGAATTTTTTCGGGTTGCTGTGGGTAATTGAGCATTTTAGATATTTTTTTTTGCTGAATGGCCCTAGCATAGATGTTTTCAGTCATTAAACATATTCTATTATAAAGTGATTCAATTGAAACTGAATTTTTGTGTGGATGAAAGGCTAAAAATATAATCAGCTATGCGTCAATTATCAATATTCACTAGTCTAAATAAGTGTCGTAGGCGGATAGTGCGTAATTTTTTCTGTGAAATAAACTGGGTATCTAAAGTATAAGTAAAAGAGAACTATTTAACCTGATCAGTTCCTCGGACAAAAATATTTATTTAGGTCAGTTGATATAATGGATATTTGCGTAAAAATTAGTATGAAGCATAACTTTTAAATTAAGATATGATAGTTTTAGAACATTGCAATATGTGATGATATAGCCTATTACCCATTATTTCATTTAAACTTTTAACGAAGATTTGGTATATTAAGATTCAGGATTTTTGCTTGTTCTCTTGTTAGCCCTAAGAATTATTTGGTACTGCCAACGTTGAGAATAACTTCCTGACATGTGGTGTCTCAAGTAAACTCTTCTTTCACAAGACATTTTTGAACGATGCAGTTAGGGAACGGTGATCTTCTAGATAATGCCGGAGCATTATTCTCTTTCTTGTTAGCATTCGCATATAGTCAGCAAATTTTAGATTTAGTAATCGAAATTTTGGCCGTTCTAGCAATGACGGGAGTTTTTGAAGTTGTCTTTATACTATCTCATATTTAAAATTGTCATTTTAGTGTTACTTAATTTTCAAAATATTTACATCAATCATTCAAGTGAAATTCATAATAAAGAACTAAATTAATTGCTTAGAATAAATTTGAAAATAGGGAAAAAACTGTCTGTTTGAAAAACTATTTGATGAATACGCGATGCTTTCTACAGCATCTTTAATGTTTGGTTAAATCATGCAATTTTAACAGGATTTATTTCAAGTACGAATTCTGATTTTGCGCAATGGCTAAACTGGACTGTTTGTGACCGTTAAGTCATAATCAATATTTGCTATTTCAAACAAGTAATATTTTCTACTTCAAGGAAATTTCTTTTAATTAATGGAATTATTATTCAGTTGGCGCCCTTAAATAACAGATTTATCTGATTATTAAACCAGTCGAAGAGCACAATTTTAGGAGAAATTTTTAAACAATCGCCAACAGCGTAACAGCTGCATTCATTCTCCAGTGACCGCATAATAATAGTTCCCCAGATTACTTGGGTTCGACCATATCATTATGGAGCCTCCCTGGTAATAAAACCCTGTTTTTTTCAGATTCTTTATTAGCCAAACTTAAACCCATCACCTCTAACTTTGTTGACGAACATTCTAATCACTGCTTCATAAGGTATCCTTTCTCTTCCTTAGTTTTTTTAGTCAATCTTCCAGCTAGTGTCAAGTTTCAATAAAAAATAAATTAACACACCTCATTACTAGTTAAAAGTAATTTGTGTTGCACAAACTGGAAGATGAAGAGAGTATAAAAGAATTAAATTGACGTTCATCTTTAAGAAGATGAGTTGGAAAAACGTCCTTATTCCATGATGATCGTTGCAGTTGGAAAAAATACAATCAAACTCCGAGAAGCGGCTGACTAACAGGCTAGGCATAATCTCCATCAATAGTAACTTTGTTCAGTGTTGAACTATAACATCTAAGCTTTCTAAATTATTTGACTGAAAGGAAGACTGCTATCTGGATGTGTACGGTTGGTTTGATCGGCTCTCCATCAACAGGGCTGAAGACCAATAAATTTTACACAACTCCTCCATTAATGTATGAATGAAGTTTTTATATGAGGCTGGAATTTTGTTAAGAATATGTCAAGTGTTAAGTTTAGGATTCTCCAAAACCCAGCTTAATTTTTAACAGAATCCTTCCTATGCAATAATTGAAAGTGAAATCGAATCTATCAGATTGAAATATTTTATTTCGTCGTTTTTTAATTTGATGAATCAATTTATTATAAATATTACCAACATTTGTTATATTATGAGTTGAATGGCCAACTGCACTGGTTAAATTTGGCTAATATAGAGACAGCAGAATTCGAGTCCCTCACCGGAGAAACTCTATGGTACCAATCTCTATCCAAGATTAGAAGATATTTATTATCTTGGTATGATTATATCATAGGACAAGATAAAACAGGGGAGGTTAATAAAACAATTGTTTGTTATATTTTACAACAAATTGCAAATCAATTTTAGCATTTAATCAAAAAGAAACTGCCAGACATTTGGCGTTTCAGACAGTCTGGTATTCAGTAATTTGCTTACTGACAAAATTTTCCAGGTGAATGGTCATTTGTATCAAAATATTTTGCTTTGTTTCACGCCCTATTTTGCTACTTATTAATAGTAATCCACACTTTTTAGCGCACCGTAATGTAATGTTCTTAATGAAAAGTCGTCTTTTTTTATTAATAATCTTATTAACAGAGTTTTACATTAAGTTAAGACCATTTCCTCTTTACTTCCTGACCATCCTAGTATTATTTGTGGCTCTGCTTATTTACTATATGATCATTTATATTTAAAAATGCAGAATCTGGGCGATGAATTATTTTATTCCACTTCTAAATTTTGAAAAATTTGTGCTTGATATGTTGAAGCCAGTTTAAACCCGTTTGATATCCACTTACCGCCAAATTTCGAAAATTTTCCTAGTTAATGCGTACCATCTAACTCCATGCACATGACGTAAATGGACTGAAGCTATTATCAGACATTTTATAATTTACCAAAAATATACCACTGGACTATAGTGGGGCTGGTTTTATCAGTTTGTCCGCCATTACATAATGATTTCTCGTCAGGGCGCAGTCCAGACGTCTTTACTTGTTTAATACGTTTATCAATGTATTTCCCAATAACGACACTATTTTTGACCTTCTGGGTTCTAATTGCCAGATTGAAAACATGAAATGGGCTTACGCTTTCTGAAAAGATCACTGTATGATGATACCATTTAATAAACATTCATTTCTGATTTGATTTCATCTGGATGGCAATTAAAATAATAATAGCCACAGTTTAACGAAAATCATGAGTATTTGCTAAGCGCCTCCATAATTTTGAGTTGTAAGTTTTAAGTGAGACTCTATGATTACTATCTACAAAATAACTTAGTTAAAAGATATGTGAAGGCTTGATCAGAAAATATACGTTTAGAGGGAAAAGGCAGTAAGTGAGTGTAGTTATTTGAATTGGAAGATAATTGAACATTTGAGAAGCATAGCCTGTAAAATAAGATTTAAGAGCAATCATTACCGTTTTTTGAATAACTCTGAGCGTTATCGAATGTATGTGGTCATTTAACCTTGTGCAGTTATTATAATGACCAATTTCAATTAATATACGTAGTAAACAAATGAAGCTGGTTGATTAATGATGGAAAAATTCCTATAAGTGGAGCATCTTGAGCAGTCTCTTATTCAAAAATCCCATAACGAATTAAGAAATGAAGCGTGGGTGGTTTGTGAAAATTTATTAATTCCAATATTATTCCTCAAAATTTTCATAATTAGAAGACATATATTTGTCTATTTGTGACATACTCAATAATTATGTTTATTACAAGATTCGGATGCATAAGCAAATTAGACCAGAAACCGGCTTGCAGCAAAATCTGAGATCTAGATTATTCGAAGCAACAAATATACAAAAATACAAGGCAGTCAATACTTTTTTTCAGGATTGCAATTATTTACATTCAAAATGCCCAATTTCAAGTCGACGAAAAAATTGTTGCATGTTTAAAAAACATTATAATACTAGGGCTACTTATCTGTCCTATCGTCCTAGTTATGAGACAACTTTATCGATAATATATATCCTGATTACCACAACAATTTTAATGAAATCAACCACGCAAGTTTCGGTATTATCCTGTGAGAATGAATTCTAAAATCAAGCGCTCGCTATGAGTGCATTTTAAGTTTTATTACTAAGTTATTAATTCTGATTATAAAATCAGTTAATTTGGAAAAGAAGGCAAAAGATTTATGTAAATTGATGCTTTTGATTACTATTTTGCCGGAAATACTTATAAACTTTAAATAACAGACAGTTTTCCAACGTACAAAATCGCAAAATGGTTTTGTAGGGGATAAATAGGAGTACATAATAAAGTCAGGAATTTGAAAGGTTTAACTTATTGAATTCCTTTCTTATAAGTTGTTTTACCCACTTTGTAAAAATCACATACGTCAAAAACCAATTTTTTATTTGATCCCTGGATTATTAGATAAGTTTATGCCTAGATGCTTGGTGTTTATTGATCAGTTAGTGTAGTTGAAGGGTTGATCATCACAACTCAATTCCTTTTTATATTCTTTCAACCATGAGTAGGCAAATGAGACCAACAAAGACATTTTAAATATAGCAAAACTTGTTGGAGTATAAATACAGCCTGCAATAATTAATTAATAATTTTTAATGCCTCAATAATGCGAAAGTTTCAATCTCAACAAAAATCTAACACTATTTTGAGTCAGTAGAATTTTGAATGGAATCCCAATCGAACTGGAAAGGTACCCTGCTCTTTATCATTTATTCAACTTCTTTTTAACTTCAGCTGCTTCCCACAATTAAAAAATATAACTTTTTGTGTAACGTGGGTAAGAATAGAGACCGCCGATGCTTTTAATTGCCTTTATGCTAGATCAGTAAATTTAGAACGAGTTTTAGATAGAATTACCAACATTGCGGAGCCGAATTTAGTGTGAGATATTATATTGATTTTGAGTTAGGCGATTTGTTTCCTGTCAGAAATGAAAGGCATATGCACACATTTATCATACCAGTATATTCACACACTTTGAGTTTTGTTAACATATTTAGAAAATTTAGTCGGACCTTTATTCGTCACTTGAGTAAAACACAGAGTTTCAGATGTTGATTAATATCAGGCTCATTTGTTTATTGATCATACCTTTATTTTGTTATTTCTAGTGCTTAAATGTGAAAAAAGTTCAAAACTGAAATTTTTTAAATGTTAATTTGCCTTATGTAATTTACCACAGAAGATATATACTGGCTTTTCAGGAAAATCAAAACAGTTATTGTTAAATTAATTTTTCGTTATTATTAATAAAAGTTTAATTATTTGAAATCAGTCCTATTAAATATCCCAGATTTGAGAGCAGCGTCACTAATCTGATAGAATATTTTAATAACGTGTTGGATTTACTTCGCATATTTACTTCACCTGCTAAAATTTAGTCACTGAATTTTTCTCACATTCTTCCTAAAACCAATTTCTTAAAAGCTTCTTGATTATCTGACGTGCAAAGTGTCGGTTACTTAGAGCATTTGCATTAAACCTGCCTTATTTATATACTATCTCTTTTCTGGAGTTAAAGTACACCATTTTAACTGAGGATGGTTTGGAGTGAATCTGACCTTTCAAAGCAGTCGAATAGTTCATAGTCTATGAACACAACGATTACATCAGTAACATGACAAAATGATGAATATGAAATATACAAATTGGCACAAGGTATACAAACCGCAGACTAGAGAAAAGATTTAATAAGAAACTTCTATTCTATCACTTTCCCCGTTGAATAGAATTAATTGATGCGGTTAACTATTCTTTCCATTGAGTGTGCACGTATAAGCATTGAGTTCAACAACCCCTGCTTAGCATACGTGCCAATTGCGAAAATATATTGATATTAAGTTTGTGTCGAAAATACTTTCTGTGTTAAAGATGTGCAGCGTTTAATTTTACATTCACTGCGGAATGAGAAACGGATCATAAAATTCATTGATTTTGGTGGTAAAATCAAAAATAACCGCGTTACATCCATTTAAGGCTCTCCCATAGAGATGTTTTGGTGAGTGTCGTTGATACTGCCCGTTAATTGTAAAGATTCTTATTTGTCTGGATTTATATTATCCGGCGTTTCATAAATCAGTTCATATGGGAGTGGGCAATCCTTAGGATTTAATAATTTCAACTTATTGCATGGTTAAATGACTACATAATATAAATTAGACAACAAATCATTTAAATTTAAAAACAATTTTTTTGCTATTCTCTCTTCAAGTAGAGATCAAGCATCAATTTAATAAAATAACAAGGTCTTTTGACTGGTTACATTTGTAATGTACAGGATGCGCTTATATAAATATCAAGATACGGACATTTAATTCGAACCTGAAAATCCATTGTCAGATTTTAAATACCAAAAATCATGGAGAGTTTGTCAGATTAAAATATGCATGCTTAAAAATTGGTCAATGTTATATGGCAATTCCTCCAGCATAATCGCATCCATTTCCTCTCAAATAAACATGTAACTTTATATCCAGTCGTTGAAACTGCAAAAGGTTTCAGCTTTTAAACCAATACACAATTACAATCTAATGGCGTATTGTTTTTAGAATTCAAATTTTGTATTTATATTATTTGTTATCGTAATTAAAATATAAAGAATATGATAGGAATAGGTGTTATCAACTGATTGATTTTTTTTAAAATAATGTATTTATTTATGATGAACAAAGAAAATATTTCAATTACTTTTTGTTTTGCAAACTAATAAACACGTTTTGAAAGAGTGATACTGTGGTTCACAAAAATAAAGCGTTAATTTTCATTTGTAAAAGTCATTTATCAGATCCTGCTTTTATTGGTTGATTTCCAACCAATGCGCACGCAGTCTTATTTGACCAATATCTTATTGGCCAGAACAAGAGGTTCTAATTTGTGAAAATATACAAATTCAGCAGAAATTTTAAAAGCTAAGGGTAAACGTGGAATTTTTAATTCATTGTGTAAATTTGCAAAAATTGGTATGTGCACTTTATCAAATTTTATTAAAATATTTCAGAAAATTTATTTCCACATTATTATTCAGAATATGTTATATATTATAAACTTATTAATTTTAATTAATCTGTAAATATTAGGAGAGATAGCGATTCTGTTCATGCTAATTATTGCTTATTAACATCTCTTATCAACGGGCATGATGTATACGATTTGTTTTTTGTTTATTTATTATCAGGATTATCAAAAATAATTGAAATCGATTTAAAATACTCGATTATAGTCAATAGCGATGGTATTTTAAGTTAATCTTCAATTTATCAATCATTTAAAATAGTTTTAATAGATCTATGATATTGAAGAAATTAATACCCTTATTGGATAAGCTATAACAAAAAGAAGTTGTACTATTAAAAGATCAAACTTTAAAATTGGTAAATGACGACATTCTGGAAATTCATTTTCCTTATCAAAAAATTGATTTCAAATTAAATAGCACTGGATTGAAAATGCAAATTTGTGTAACGAATAGCTTTTTTAGAATTGAAATTAAATCACTGATATTTTAATTTTCCATTTCGTAAACAAAATTAACATTTTGGTTGAAAATTTCAGGTTTAAAAGGTAGAACAGGAATATATAGTCATCCTACTATTGATCTTTGTTGTAAAATTACCAAACTCATTCAAATAGTTCAAACGCATTTTCAAATCATTAAATATTAAAGGAGCATAATAACAGGTAATAATTTACACAGGCAAGTATATACGAGATATTGTTTTAATGATTGTCAAACTTACTGATAGGAAAGGATTTCACATAAAAGGCATTCAAGATTTGTTAAATTAGGAGCAAGCCATCCAAATAATTTTGATATTAATCACCTATAATTAATACAAAATTAGAACTAGAGAATTTAAATAAATTATTCCTAACTTCCAATGGGAAATAAAGGCGCTCAAAGTGACAGCTTAGTATATTTCATTATTATTATCTGCAGGAATGCAAGACAATTTTAGTAATTTAATTTGTGAAAAGCACTTGACATTGAATAACAGTAAATCCAACAAATGATAAAGTTGAGGAGATCCAAAAGATACGGTGAGTAATATCAACGTATCAAGAGTCTTAGTTCATTTGAATTTTGAATTCCAGTCGTATAATATTTACAAACGGGTAGTTTACCTTCTAAAATTCAAATATTTTGATTTGTCTCCCTTATCGGGGCAAATAGTTGTCTACAATGTTTAATACCTATTGTTCGGTATATTTTTAACAAGAAGGGTCGGTATTTCCGCTTCAATTCGCTTTTTTCCAATAGGTGAGAAGGCATGTTTATATTCTTAGGTTTAATGTTTGTATAGAAACCAAACAGAGAACTGAGTTTTCGACACCTTTGATTAATTTTAAAATACAATTTTAACTATGATGAAAGTGCTTTAACAGTACTGTTGTTTTCTCCTTAATTCGAAATAATCGATAGAAATATACACTGTGTTTCTTCGACTTCGATCAAAATTTTGTTCACTCAAAGAGCTACTGAAAGGTGACTTAAACATAACCTCTTGATGGTTAAGGAAATATAAAGTGAAGAAATGACAGTTTAATTACTCTGACTAGTTTAAAGTTGTGAAATGTTTAGATGTTCAGTAGCTGAATGCCTTGAAGTGGGTCAACTTTTCACCTATTGAAAGGGAATTTTTTGTCCTGAAGCACTGGCAACCGGCTAAAAACTTTGTTAATTTATTAAAAATTTAACTAATAACAAAGTAATGGAAATCATTTATAGTACTGGTTAATATTATTATAATGTTTAAAAGGTTTAACATACCTGTAATCTTTTTATTTATAATCTTTGAAAACATTGAGGTTATACGCAAAATAACGGAATGTCGTTTTCCGGCAAAGATGCCTAACAAACAATGTATAAGCAAACTTCCTAGAATAAAGAAATATTGTTTTCAAAACTATTGGATTCTTGTCCGAACTACATCAGGGTTCAAAATAATATTTTCAATTGCAATAAATTCAAATTTTGATTAAATCTTATATCAAACTGCAATAATTGATGTCAAAGTGAGTCCGACAAATAACTCCCTATGGAATATGTAAAGAAGACTTTTGCTTGTTATGTGTTATCCTTTAGGTCTCTTTGGAAGATTGCTATAACTTTTCAATACAATTTCTACAGCTTCGTTTCCTTTTTTACTGGAAATAAGGTGTTATTGCGAATGTCATTGAGAATGAATTTGAAATTGAATTATTATGAAGGGGGTATTTACATGTTCATTCTTAAAAACTTGACGTTAAAATTTGTCTCTTATGATTTTTAATTTACGTATGAAAGTATTTTTTACGTGCGTTTCTTTCATCAATTTTACTTTCTATAAATGGGATATTTGATCTTATATGTGTAATTTTCCTGGAATATAATTCCCTTCCAGATGTTTTTTAAAGGATATCACTTGTATGACCATATAGAAAAAAGTCATCTTGAAAATAATCACACTGTTTTTGATGATTATACGGTTATGAAACTATCTACTGTAAATGATCATTGGCAAAGTTTGAGAACCTGTAATCATCCCTGTGTAAAGCAATTTAATATCACTGTTGTGGATCTTAATCATTCTGGAAATGAATTTTAATATCTCACTTTTATTGGATAATTGGATGCAAGTTTGGGGTGAATTTATATAAGAAAAGGATTGCCACCACTCGCTGCAACTCAAAACTAAGATAAGAGAAAGAAAATAAAAACTGTTGACTGAACTATACTAGTACTTAAACAATGTAAAAGATCCAGAAAAGGTGACTCGAAAAATAGAATGCACGGTATATTTTGTACACAGACCATTCTGTATTTGTATGAGAATGAAAGATAAGGGAATTTAAAAGAGCGAGAATGTTTTTGGTCAAACAAGAAAAGTGTACCTTCACTAAGCCAGTGAAAATCTTTCAGCTCTAGCCCGACCGTACATGCTTGAAGAGAACGATTTCATATAAAGAGAGAGGGAAAAATGGTTCTTTACATATGTTTGTTCATTTGCACATTTAATGATGTGACTGACTAGCTGTTCATACGGCAATAAAAGTACGCGTAAGGAGTCCCTTTTATGAATGACCTCAAGCCAAGTTGGCGGAGGTCAGAAGCCATCTAAATGCAGGTAAATGCATAAGACATCTGTGTACAGCCTTCAAGTGCCTTTACGACCTAATTACACAAGATTCGCCGCGTAATTCAAACTTAAGCACACTAACTAATGTAAAATTGTATATTAAAAATAATTTCTTTGTACACTGATTTATAAATAAATTAATAGTTAGGATTGCCAATTATAATTAAATTTAATAATTTAATCTTTATTAGATAGAAAAAAACAAATGAGATTATTTTAAGATAATCCAGAATTGCACTTTCAGTTTTAATAAAATATAATTTTATTTAATCGTAATTTTTTATATATCCACATTTTTTAAATAATGAAACCTCACATTATTTATCTGGTGATACAGTTGAAACGCAGGTTTATTTAATTAACTTCCAAGAATTGGTCAATAAGGGTCATTCACTTATTTGTATCTACCTAAATCATCTATAAATCAAGCTTCAATAAAATTATAATTTATCGTTACTATTCCTTTTCGTAACTTCAATTAAAAAAACATTAAAAAAACGGTTTTGATTTTGACATTTGAATTTACATATTTTTTATTGCTTTCGCACAGATTCTAACTTGGTAATGCGTCCATAATCACAATGAACGTCTCAGACAGTCCAAACGTTATTGGCCTGCTAATTAAGCGGCATCTTCCCGAAGTCTATGCTCTAAAGCTCTATGCGTCTCCCATTTGGTTTGTAGTAGGATTTGTCGGAAACCTTATATCCTTCTATATTTGGGCATCTCCGCGACAACGCGGGAAAAACAGTTCGGCTATCTACTTAGCAACTCTTGCACTGACAGATCTTCTGCTAATTATATGTCTGTTTACAGAGTATCTTCGACTTTATCTGTTCATCAGTTCCTTTCTGAGTGTTAATGGGATATGTCAACTCTTCCAGGGGATATTTCTCTTTCTCCAGTACTACTCCATTGTTTTGACATTTGGATTTACTCTTGAACGATGGATTGCTATTTGCTATCCTTTTAAACGCCAAGAGCTCTGCTCGACTAAGCGTGCTTTAGTTGGAGTCTCCGTTCTCGCCATGATCGTTGCCTGTTTTTCAATTTTCTTTGCCTCAACATGGGAAGTAACTAATGGAATTTGTACTTTATCAAAAAGATGGCAAATGGATGCTTACTTTTCTATTTATCTAAGTACCACTGAGTGTATATTCTCCCTGATTATCCCAATTGCAACTCTTGTATTCAACTGCCTGGTACTTAGGGAAATTGGACACTTGGTGAAATCAAAGATTCTGGTCAGTAGAGGAAGTTCGCATAGAAATACATCAATCGCTCGAAGATTGCACCATAATCAAGCAGCCCACCAAAGAAATCGTCCTACTGGGGATAGACTCAATGAAACCTCTACAGAACCACTTGTTCTAGGAGCAAAACACAGCAGTGCTCATGCAAGCGCTAAAGAACAAGCAAACTTTCAAGCAGTAACACTAATGCTTGTTATATTATCTTTCTACCTTATCATCTGTACCCTACCAGTGGGGATCGTTTATGTTGTTCAGATGAGGTTTTCAGGAATTAATGAGGAAATTGCTGACGAAGAAGTTCCCGTTAATCCCGAATTGCAGCAATTTTTGCGTTTTCTGACGGCAAAGGAGATCATTGACTTTCTTTGTTCCTCGCACTATGCTTGTAACTTTATCATTTACGTGCTGACTGGTAAGAGCTTTCGTCAGCAACTGCAGGATATTATTTTATGTCGATCTCAACAGAGTCGAATGGATATGACTTCAATGCACAACAAAACGGTCTGTGTTCGTGGAAAGAGCAATCCACGTGTAGATGAAATAAATCTTAAAGGCCAGGAAAATGTTGATCATAATCATCGGGATTTGCAGTCCCTTGATCAGAAGGAGAAAAATGAAATTTAGTGTTTTAAATTGACTGCCTTCCTTACGTTTTATTCCTCCTTCGCCTGCTATATTTCCCAATCTCTCCAACTTATCCCCGTGGGTTTCGATGCAACAAAACCAGATATTTTTATTGTATAAAAGAACTGAAATTGCTAAAAGAAGTAAATGCTTGTTAGATATAATTTAGGATGGACGTAACGTTGAATCGGTTTGGGTAAAACTGGTGAGTTTTTGAATTTAAAGTCAGTTTGAGTAGCATTTATGTGCATTTACAAGGAATAAACTTTCATTTTAACTTCATTATCTAATAAATCTTGTTACCTCAATTACGATGCAAAAACTGCAAAAAACATTTCCACTAACCCTCTGATTAATTAATATATTAAAAATTGCTCAAATTAACACCATTAATAACTATTTATAAAATATAAGAAAATTAATTAAAATTAAGGGCAGACATCGTCAGTAAGCATTAATCATAGAGAGGGAAATAAAATTTTTACGACATTTAGTGGTAGGAAATTGCACTTTTCATGATTTGTGATACAGTTTAACAAATCCATCTTCCTAAATAAAAACATTTTTGTAGCAATTGAAAACTTCACTTTCCTCTAAAATTGAATAGTGTATTTGGCTTTGTCAAATCTTATGCTAGTGACAATAAAAGGAATTAGGTATGTTTTAAATTTTAGTTTAACATCCCAGTTATTTTGTATATATGCTCTTTTACACTTTATTACACTATTATGTATTGCATTTTTCCCATTTGGTTAACATGAATCTCTAAGCTCTAATACTACTCATTCTACTCTCAACTACAAATTTACTTGGTATTTGCAATGAAGCTAGCGAAATATTTTATCTTTTCAGCATCCAGTAAGTATGGTACTTATATTTTTAAACCGTTTTTGTTGCTAGCGAAAAGCAAGGCATTTAATACTCGTTGGTCATGAAAACCCAAAAGATAACACCTCAACAAATTGCAGTATATTTTGAAGAGTTTCTGCAGTATATTCTGAAGGGTCAAACAAGTAATTTGTAAATGAGACCGGATCCATGGGAGTAGAAATGTTAGATCTTCGTGGTGTTTGTACTGATAATATTCTCTTGATGTTAAAGGGATCAAGTAGATGTAGATGATAAACTATAGCACCGAAAGTGTTGTTCATTAGGTTGTTTAAATTTTATTTTAATGGCTTGTATCCCAGAGGTTTAAATTTCACATGCCCTATTCCCTAAGTTCTTAGCCATGATACTCAGTGCTTGTTGAATATTTGACTGAATTACGTGATTCGTTATACTAACTCAGTAAATTTACCCAATGTTATTATCATGAGCGTTTACTGAATACTAGAAACTTTTAGATGGATTGATAGTAGAGTGAAATGTTCTTCCCCTAGGTAAACATTATTTTTAGCACTTGTTTCTGGTCTACAGAGCGCACCTTAAAATCCATGGGTGATTTCATTCTTGTACCTCTTTTGTATCGCGCTTTGTGTCACTTAAATAAACAAATAGCCAAATTCCCTTAGCAACCAAAATGAAGATTTTGCTGTGCATTCGTTTTTTGTGTTTTATCTTCTAACCTATCTCCTAAAATACAGTTTTACAAATACCATCGATAAATTAAACTGTTACCAAGTAAATGTTTCTATCTAATCGGGTTAAAAATTTATTTACTTGTATTTATTTATTCGTTTAAAATAAGCCTATTACAAATTTAGGGAAATGCGTTAGAAATAATTAAGATTTCATTTATTTGAATGTTTTGCTAAATTACCTGAATAACAATTGCAAAAACCATTGCTTGGGATTTATTCATTTCTTGGCAGGATTAAAAGTTCCACAGCATTTCATCGTTGAAAACATCCACACTTATAGGAAATGACATTTATAAAGTGAGAGTAAGTTCATAAAATAAGAGGTAATTGTGGAGCGCGGTAGGTAGAAGTGGAAGTCATGGAATCAGGAGAACCCTATTTCATCTGAGCTCCAGAATTATAAGGTAAACCGCTGTTTCAAGTTGAGTTTCTCCAGACATATCCTTTTAATTAATCACCTTCAGAGGTAAAATCTGGTGACAAGTTTTCATTTGATTTCTTATTTTATGATCAATTTACCTGAATAGCTGAACTTAAACTAAACAACTTAGGATCGCCATTTGCAGGGGTAAATACTTCCTGGGGTCACAGTAAGGTTAACACTGAAACTCTGGTTACGCTAATCCCTCTGCCTCTCCTCGCTTCTTAATACATGTCCTAAATTAAACGGGGGTCATTCAGGCCTGTCTTCCATTCTAACCTTTAATATCTAGTTTTAATGATTTAGGTAGTAATTGACGCTACATAGCTATCAAAATTATTGACCGCTAAGCATTCCGTATACAAGAGAAACTAGTAAAAGGTTTTAGAGTAGACGTAGTTGTAAGTTATTTCTCATCCCATTATATGTTGCTTCTAATCTCCTCTTGTGTTATATATAGGATTCCTCTTGAATTATTACTGACATGTTTTTCAGCAAACTTCGCTTAGAATTAGCCGCAGTCTTATTGGTTTATATCCTAAACCTCTAACTTTTAATAAAATTAGAGAAAAAAGTGACATATTTTAGAACAGCAATTATTATATGAAAAACAAGAATCAGGATAGGATTTGGTGCACGTAATATTTCGGTATATGGATATCCATGATAAACTGCGTTTGGAAGTATGAACATAGATTAAGTGAATATGTGCTAATTTTTTGGAGTTTAAATTATGTTCCATGTAGTCTAGGCATTTTGGTAGAGTCAGCCTTTTCCGAAGGTTTTGACTAATTTAGAAGGTCATGACACTCATAACATAATAAACATACACATCTAACAGTTGAAATTTGAAGAAGCTTCCCAAGTTTGAAGGGAATTCCCATTTGTTAACGAGGAGATCCCGAGTATTACCATTGAAACTTGTGCAAATATGGTCCTTAGAATAAGAAAAATAACTTAAAAATGATTTTGTCACATTGACAAGTGACGAATTCATTCATACTATTCAAAAGTCAAACTTTTATCAAAATAGAATTTAAAATTTAATTAGATTAATGAATATTAAACGCGGAACATAATTTTGTCGATAACTCAAATAGCCGTTGTGGATTTGGAGAGTATTTACGTTTAGAATGTTCGAAGTAAAGCTCTGGTGATTTATACTTATAATAAGAAATACTAATGTCCCACAACATAAATCCTCTTTGCGATTTCTATGAACCATTTTGGCCAAATTGCATGCATACATCACTGAAGGGTTACGTGAAAGCGCATAGACTTTCCGACTTTATAGTATCATTTGAATCCATGTTATGTTTCTACATCGAGGAATTTTGGTGACGTGATAAAATCTATCTCAAATATCCCATAATCAAAATCACTAATGTATGCGTTAAGTTTCATAAGTTAAATTTAACAAATAATGATTTGTTTAATTTTGAGATGTTTTTAAACAAACCGTGAGTGGAGTATGATTGCCGATCTCATTTCATTTATTGGAAGAGAAGTCCTAGCTTAGAAGATACCAAAGAAAGATAGAAAAAACAACTTAAGTTGATGCTCGCGCTGTTAGCTTGTAATCAGATACCGCAAGACAGAAATGCGTCAAAGTTAGAGAATCAAATATAACTAATAAAAAAGAACGGAGGAGACGCAATAGCCCTGAAATAATTGAGCCGGAAAAGTTTTTTTGCAAAGTGGGACTCACAACTCAGGTGTCAAATGACGATGAATAGCATAAAGATTGGTACACAAGAATATCAAAGAATTCGATGAATTAATTGAAAATCGATAAACTAATTACAACCACAAGTAACGCAGGTAATAAAAAAATAAATATATATATTTTTAAGTTGTAATTGCAAAAATCGTCCCCTTCAAAGGACATTTAAAATGAAAGAAATAGTTAACATTATAAGAAATATGCAGGCTATTTTAGGAAAAATCAAAGAAAGCTGGACTTTAAAACCAATATTTCACAACTTTTATTTTCTTTATAAAAAATTTCACTTTAAAAGTTAATTTTAAAAGCATTTGCTTGTATGAAAGCTGCGGATCGTTGACCATACCGGCTAAAATTCTACAGCCGTAAAAATGGTGATAGCTTTCCGTCTGTTAAGGTGGGCAACCCGAGGTGTAGGTTTCGTTCGGTGTGGGAAATGTCGTATTAAATAAAGAACCAGCATTTAATGCATTAAATGCCATTTCCACGTCAAGTAAGTCTTTCAACTATCAATAGTAGACATCAGAGATTTCATGAAGAAAAGGTCAGAACAGGAACCAGGTGACTTTATTTGTGGAATATGAATGACATAAAATATGTGTTCGAAAAAGAATAATTGAGTAGGGATTACATGACTGCATCTAAAAAATGATAAGTCAGGCAAAGTAACAACAAACGAAGGAATAAAGTTTATTAAGGGAATCTGAAGGAGAGAATTCTTGTAGCAATGTGGTAAAACTTAACGCTTTGACTCCAAAATCAGTTATCAGGCCACATTAGTTTGGAAAAGCACACAGTGCACTCGCAATTCATCAATAAATATAAACTGATTTCATATAATTTAAGAAAAGTCTGAAAGACAATGAGACGTGAATTTCAGTTTAGCCTCAATCGGTTAAGACAAACTTCTTTTAATTAAGTTGTCTCAAAGCGCCGAGTTAACTGATGAATTAGTTTATTTTAGGTATTTTATCTATTTATTGATTTGTTTAAAATTTGGTCACTTTTATTTCCATGAAGACATACCTGTAAAGCTACCTACAGGTTGGACAATAGATTGTACAACGATTCAACTTCTTGCACCACGCAAAATAAGTGCAAATGAATCCTGATACTTGAGCTTTGTTTTAATGCTTTTCACAAAAAATATAGGCTGATAATATGTTAGCATTTGTTTGGATTATTATAGTGCATTCAAAATGGTTGTGTCTGTTAAATCGCTGTTTTTTCTATGGTAAAATCCGCCTAGCAAAATAAGGAATTCAGAAGAAGAATGCTAAACCATAGTAGGATGTGCGGATAAGGGCATTATTTTGGGAATATTTGCCTGTGTTTGTGATTTATTCCCAAAGAGAGTTTTCAAAATGTTCTTTGATATATTTCTTTATTTCTCTCAGGTCTGTGAAACATTGAACATTTAAGCTCAAATTTTAAATAGATAAATAAATATATTGGACTGCAGACAAATTTCTAAACTTGTCTTTATCGTTGTTCTGGGTTTTTTAAAAGCAACAACTAGAACTCCAGAAACCCCAGTTTCCTACCAAGTTTGACTATTTATTGAATATTACTAATACATTTCATTGCAAATCTGTTTGCTTTACTTACTCTAAATAAAAACTTATACTTCTAAGTTGATAAATTTAAAGAATTAAAATCTGTGGAATTCGAATTTGATAAACTGTGTTTTGGTATTCAAGTTGATCACAAACATAGGCAATAGCAGTTAGTTAGCATTAAAATTATTTATATTTAATTCACCTACATCTCCTTACAGTCATAAGTATGGACTTGAGAAAAGGCATCTCCGACATCATGGAGCCCAAATATCTCAAATATGAGATTTTGTTTAACTTTAGGTATGCAATAATAATTTAATGAAAAAATATTACCCATGGTAACAAAATTTAACTGTCTTATTCACGATTAGTGCAAATGTAATAAATTTATCAGTAGTATTTGATTGAATAGTGACGGGAGAACACATATGGTTCAAAATGTTTCTTTTTGCTAATGCTATTTATACATAAATAAACTCATTTACCCATTAATAACAAGAATATTAAAAAAGAGATTATTTGCGATTACGTCAAATACGTTATACAGTGATTAATAATTTATGCTTCTTAATTCACATTTAGACCTCTGTGCAAAACCTGAACCTAGAACGTGCATATTAATGTGAAGGGCAATGATGAATTATTAAAGGAAGATATAATCTGTTCTTTAATTTGAACCAAAATACACTACAAATAATTAAATAATATTTCCGACAGTTTAAAATTATAAGGTAAATTATAATAATTTTAGCAGATCCTCGTAGCAAATTTCTTTGAAACGTTAAAATTTGACTGATTTTTATAATTAATAGGTATGTGTGAAATTTACTTTGTTGGAATATATGTCGATAATAGCAAAAATAACCTCACATTATTATCAAAGTTCACTTTAATTGCGCTCTGCTCTTAGATCTCTGTAGATTTCATAAGATAATGTAAGATTTGGCTGCCTTTTTGATCTTCGAAAGGAGAACTGAGTTGTCGTGACAGAACAGTCAAAAAAAGTAGAAAACCAGGCAAAATGCACTGAAGAATGGGAACTATAATTTGATCAGTAATCCATAAAGCGAAATGTACTATTTGAATTTTGAGACGTTAAGTAGTGGACTGTCCAACAAGGGAATTTCCCACGAAAAAAATGAAGTAACTCTTTTGGCGCTTTCTGATCCCTTATTTAACTTTATTTTCTAGATTTCAGTTTCCTTTCCACAGTCAAGAATGAGAAATTTTTTGTGTTCATAACGCTCATAAAATTAACCTTGAGACTGTAAATAAAATTAATACAGAGAAAATTATAAGTCACATTTCACAAAGGGAATAATTTAAAATGCATAAATGAATGATAATTACATTAATTTTTATGATGGTTTGTGGGCCTGGAGAAAAGTATGAGAAACAAGGTAGCAGATAAAATTGAATTATAAAATTATGTGCTGAAAATGCAGTGGCCAACGTGATTGTTGGCAAATGAATAGTTTAAAAGATTAATGTTCATCGTTGCGCATTAAGTGATTAAGTGATTATCAGCTGCACTTATTTCCAGAATAACAGGCGGGGTAAATATTAAGTGGGTTTCTGAATACTTTCTCTCCATGAAAGTCAAGTGCTGTTGCTTCTTCAAAATCGTCACTTCTTTGTTGCCTTTTGTGATTCATTACCAAAAAATGATTATGCAAATATTCGTATTAATGACTGTCTGCATTCAAAAAAGGGAATAATTCCTTACAAAAATGTCTTCCTATGAATTTACGTTTAAGAACAGACAATTTTCCCAAATTCCTTTAAACAAAAGATTTTTAATTCAGTTCGTATTAACAGCAACTTCTAGTTTCCTAAACATCATAGCTTAATGAAGCGGAATGTTATGTGGTCTTTAGAATTGCCATCCTATAAACTTCCTGAAATGTTGCTCGGTCATATTTGGCCACGAATTCATTTCAAGTTTTATATCATTTTGCATTTATATCTCAGAACTAAAATGTTAAAACATTCATGATTATTAAATTAAATGCAAATTCAGATAAAAATTGTCAATCCATTAATAATAATAGGGCATAAGATTGCGTAGTTTGGAAGCTTTCTACGTAAAATCCCCTTCAAAATTTATTGAGAAAAGATTAATATTGCCAGCAGTAATGATACTATCTATGCTTGAAATTTTGAAATTGAACTTTTGGCGCTGTAAAATCTATTCAAAATTTTATGCTTGTTTTTAAATTGTTGAACTGCCTAAGGCAATCTGTTCAATGTTTAAATAAGAAATGCGGAAAGACTTTATTGAGTGTAATTCAGTTTTACAATTAATCATGGAAAATGGATGAGCTGCTGCATAAAATTGCTATCGAAATGAAAATTTAATGTGTCCAACAAAATATATTAGTCTGATCAATTTTTCTTCATTAATTTTACAGGCAATAGATATTAAATAAAAATCATGAGTTGGCAAACATCGCTTTTTACTATTGAAAACAAAAAATTAATGATAATGTGTTTAAAGTATATATTAAGTGAACAAAGTTTGAACATTACATTAGAAAACGGCTATAATCCCGCTATCTTTCTGTGGTACTATGTGTTGTTTTGTGTTAAATGCGCCTGTTAAACCTGGAATTCGACTAAGCGACTGATGAATGTCTCATATGGAAATTTGTTCTTTAGCGCCTCTTATTGCGAATTTACATATTCTCGAATGATACGCTTTATGTTGTGCCTAAATCATGGTCAGACATTTCAAACAAACTCGGCTTAAGAGAGAGAGCATAGAAAAAAATTAGCTAATATACATCACTAACAAAGTTGAACTCTAAAATAATGAATGCTACACAAATGAAATTTCAACAAAGCTCTCCAAAGGTCAAAAACAATCTAATACTGAAATTTAAATCTTTTATATTGGTCATTTGTACAATGAATTGCCAGAACATTTTTATAAACATCTCACCCACTATTAGGCAGTTACGACAATAAAAACGTTACTGTAAATGAAATTCTCTGTCGATTCTGCCTGTAGCCGGAACACTCCCTTCTTAACTGCTTTTTACACTGTGGTAATAAAATTCCGCGATTTGCTGATCCTACCTAACTAGTTTATAAAAAACAATCCGTAAAAGTTTAAACAAAGGTGAATGAAAATATCAAACACTGCGTTTGCATATATACCAGAGTGAATTAAACAGAAATTAGAATTGAACAGCATTGTGTGATCGGTACTGAACAATGTAATGGATGACACTTCGAGTTTTGAAAGAAATTAAAGTTCACCCAAATTCGTCGCACTTATAAACTGTTGAAAATAAAAAATCGAGTAGTTTTTTGTACAATTATTAAAGTTCTGTCATTAAATTATTGAAATAAACTAATCAGTTCACCTTTATCCTTCTTAGCTATAAGTATACTGAATTTTCTGCACATCACATTAATAAACCTCTCCATTCGAATAGAAATTAGCAAAGGCTCGGTTTAAATCCCTTTTAAATTTGATAAAGCACTAGTCTGAATCATTATATAGAATTTTATGTATGACGCATAGTTTGACGTCCATTAAGTGTAAATTAGACCTCGCAAGCATTCTGGGTGCAGATGATTAATGTAAGTTCTGAAAAATCTCATAGATACACCATGCATGGTAAAAATATATTTTGCCTTTTAATAAATCGCGTACAGAAGTGCAACGGCTTATGATAAATTACAGCAAAATCAAATACAAAAGTCTGTCTGTTTTATTGGCCTTTCTGTAAAGTACGTTCAAGCCAAAAGTAGTCTCAGACAGTAAAAGTGACTTTGTATTATCTTTGAAATATCTATGTCAAGTATTGTTTGGTAGTAATATATTTTAAACTGTGATAAGCAAGTGAAATGTTTAAAGTTGAGTGCAAAATGATAATGACGAGGGGAATAAAAAGATGCGGAGAGTAAAGTCAGAGGGTTAAAGAGACCCTTTTCATTTAAATTTTGAATTTACTATGTAGGTAGTTCAAATTCCAAAATTCAAATTTAACGATTTGTCCTCTAGATTCCAATAAGTATTTGTTCACGACCGTTTGATCATTTTTTCAATTATGATTGTTGGCCATGACAATTGATTTGACTTTCTTTCCTAAAGTTGAGTGAGCAAAATAATCTTGCTTGCATTCAGAATGTTAAAATCGTTTATCAGAGGTGATATAGCCAAAAACTTTAAGTTAGGAGAGCTCCATAAGCCGTTCTTGCTCAACTTCGCATATACCGAAAAATGCCGTTATAAACATTAATTACTGCATACTAAAAATCTTTAGTTTTAGGAAAGCTTGCAAACTTAGGTAAAGTAAAATAGTCCACTATTGATGAAATAAGATAGGGAGTTAAACAGAAGCTAGAACAACAAACTCTCACTGAATTTAATCCAAAATGGAATTACTTTGATAGGTTTTTTGGAGAGAAATTTACCCGAAGCTCCACTGAAACGCCTGCTTTAAGTCGAATTTTATTTTTAACATAACTAGAAGAACTAAAAATTTGATTTTTCGAAGTTCTTTTTTTGTAGAACCAAAATTATGTAGCAGTCTTTTACGTTATTTTAATGGAGCTGGCAAAATTACAACACATCAGGCACATCCAATGACCGTCAAGAGTAGTCACATAAATTAATAAAGTGTCAAAGATAAGTGATGAAATTCGTTTCTATAAAATAGAGGTTCGGAGTGTCTATCATTTGTCAGCTAGGAGCAAGTTAGATGCTTTTAATATTCAACTGAGGAGGAAAAGTGATCTTTAATTAAATCGCATGCCTTAATAAGAGGCGAAATTTCCATCGGTGAAATAAATTATTTTTAGGAATCAATTTCTCTGCAAAATTTATAACATCATTTGGATGATCTCTTTTTTAAAACAGGTTAAATTAAGTATTTTTACTTATCTAGTTCGCCAATTGTTCATTTCAGCCCTTCACTGCAACTGGTTTTACTAATTTACGATACGAAAAGACCCTTAAAAGTTCATTTTAAAAAACACCAACCATCTTTGAAATATTATTCAAATTTGAATTAATTTTCACCATATGGCGCTCCATAACAAGTATTTAAACCAATTTTACTTTAAAGATTCGGCAGAGCCGTTAATATTTACTGTTACTTTGAAAAAAGTCTACTTTGGGGAGCCAAAAATATCCCTAGGATTTTTCTAGGCCTTAATATATTAGAATAATCTAAATTCAAATCAGTGTTTCATTTGATTTTGCATTTATTACCTGACTTTTGAATATATTTAATTCTAACTGCAAAACATCAATATTCAAGTGAAACTTCTTTAATTCTCAAAGTGGCCTTTAAAAACGGTCATAAGCCATTCTTATGCTCAAATATTATTGTACGTCTTTTTAAAAATTTAAAGTATGTTTAATTAAAACTTCCTTTATGTAATAGATTTTTGTCAGTTTCCTGATTCTTTCCGAAGCTATCCTTAAAGTATTGACGGGAAACAGATTTATTTTTTCAAAAAACCGGAGGGATATATAAATTACAGCGGAAAAATTTTTTAATTTTATAAAATGTTATTTTCTGATGTGAGTTATATGGCTATTATGAATGTATTGGAGAAAAAAATAGTGTAGTTAATATTCATTTTTAATCAGTTAAGTTTGGAAAATCTTACCCTGATAATGCACTTCAAAATTATAACGGAAAATACAAAATTATTATCGTATTTTCTCCGCTACATAGAAAAACCGACTGAGCGCATGACAGCAAACTGCCACATTTTTCCTTATTTTTGGTGTAAAAACCAAAAAATGTTTTTGTTAAAGACTTACGAATTGAAATTTTCGTCACATCTCTCCATTTCTTCTATCCGACGTCATACAGTTTATCGACATTAACTTAGCTATTCCACAAGAATTGTCACCATAAAAAATAAACGGGTTAATACATCAACTAGTGGCACTAGCTTAATCATACCAAGCAGAACGTAAAAGAGGAGTAGGAATGACATTATAATGTCATTATTAAAATGATATTCAATTAAAACCATCTTTAAAATGTAATCAATGAAGTATGGATTAAAGATCCAGTATTTTCAGTGGAATCTTCCCAAAATTGCCTATTTTAGCAATTTCTTCCAAACGCATATTATTGTACTGGGAAAATTTTTAAATTTAAAACTACAAAGACATTTTAAGTAACAAATTTCATATTGAATATTGTCCTACAAACAAATGAAGCAGGCCTTACACTAGACAATAAAATCAAAAACATCTCTGTAATACATAAATATAGATAAAAAGGCCCCAAAAACAAAGCCACTTTGTATCTTACTTGAAAAAATTTTGGGCATTTCTCAAAGTTTTGATTTTGAGGTAAAATAAGACTAACTTCTGCGGAAAAGAAAACGAGCATCTTCGTTTTGAACTTAAAGATCAGTAAACCTTGCTGTTATAGTATTTATATACAGGGTAGATTATTTGTAAAATACCATTCACTTCAATTCTAACATAAGGAGTTCATATATCATCGTAATAAATGTTAATTATCTTTCCATGTTGCTTCTTATGAAGTTATTTTTAATATGGAGAACCAATAAGTTATTTTATGTAATGGCATGGAGTGGAAATAATGATAGCAGTGTCAAAACGATCGCGATAAGTCATTGAATAAATTGCTAAAAATGAGTTTGGAAAGTGCCTAAAAATTAACCTTTTTATTCTTTATAGAACAGTTTAATTTAATTCATTCACAAATCACTAATTTCTCATGCGCAAGAAAAGCTACTCAGCTTATTATAAGGATGAACGATTTGTGGAACTTCAAAATTTTTCTCGTCGGATAATTTTTTCATTCTCTGATTAAAACATACCCCAACAAGATCTTAGATTCAACAACATACTTCTTTAATACCAATAAATAATGCTTATTGAAGTGTTTTAGTTAAACAGACAAACAATTTTGGAAATTTGAAATAATGTTTCGATTTGATAGAGATTTTTAACTGTTGCGGTTGGCGAAAATTGAAAAGATTGATAAAGCGGAAACAACTTCCATTTATATAATGAGGTGATTGTATTCAGTAAGTTGGATCTAAATAAATTCTTCTCGGCAATTATCAACAATCGAAACTTTTCACTGGTTAATACTACGGCAATATAAAATTACGAATACAAAGTCAAATACTAACAGATGAAGGCTCCATTAATGAAATATTTTTTCTCTTTTCTGTATAATTTAAAAAGTTATTATTTATGTTGCCGCTATATATAATGAATATTCATTTTGAGATTGATTTATATAAAAGGACGCTTTATGTTAGAAGATCCCAATGCAAGATGAAATAGACTAATTTAACTTTAGCTGTTTTTATTTGCAAGAAATCTGATAGGACGAAACAACATTGAGAAAGTCTTAGACACAATAAATTAATTAATGAAAAAGAGAGCTGTCAACAATAAAAATGCAATCATGGAAAAATGTTTACTTTCTCTCTATGACGAAATTACTGTTTATCACTGTGAATTAATATGAATTACAATATACTCTATATAGTTTGAATTGAACATTAAAAATATCTCCAAATGACAACGAGAATTTGTGTTTCACTTTCTTTTAGCTGGAATACTGGCTTTAAGATCGTTGCATGAGCAAACAAAAATCTTGAAACCACTGAACCAAAGAACATAATTATCTGTGTAAGCCCCATGATGCAGGTGTCAAGTGGGAGAAAAAATTAATAAAGCGCCTAAGCAACAAGGGATAAGTGATACGCGAACTAAGGAAAGGAAATGAATCACGAAATTAGTCAATATTAATATGAACTGAAGCATTCTGCTCATTCGGTTCGAATCTTATTTTCTGCTAATACTACGAAGAAGAATCATTACAAAGAGCAAGACTAAGGACAGGATGATGAAAAATGATGCAGGCTGAGGGTTAGAGAGCTCAGTAACCTCAAAATCAGTGTAACAAAGGCGAGTGAAGATCAATCATCGATAACCTGCACCAGCGAATTTATCATTTGGGGAGGAAAATAAAGCTATTGCACGCAATTTAAGCTACCATTGAGCCGATAACATTATGTCGTATAAAAATTTAAATTAACACGTGGTTCTAAAAAAACAATCTTGATAAATATTAAGAGACCAATCTTTCGAGATAAGTGTCCATAAAGGTCCACGTCTTTTCTCCAAATGCCATTAATGGATTTTGTAATATATTGTTGTGATTTCCAGCCATCTGAAAAGTCTCGTACTATTTTATAGAAAGCAGAATGCGATTGCAGGTGTGATCCAGTTGACCAGGACATTTGCTGTTCCAGACAAGAACAGTTGGTTGGCTCATTAGCATACAAAAACAAAAAACAAAAATAATCAGCCGGTTTATTTCTCTCCCAATACGAATCGTTTTTAAAAAGAATTCGATTTTTTATTTTATCGGTTAGATACTAAGGCAGACCGTTAAAGTTGTTGAAATGACTTGGAATAAAATTATTAAGGTAAATAACTTTAAAACTTTAATGATAAGTGACACATGTTTACTTGGAGTAATTCGAATTTATCATTTATTAACGAAGGGAAAAGGAAGTTAGTTACAAAGGCTTTAATTATAAGCGGCATGTTGAGGCAAATTTAAAGAATTTCTAACACCGACAGTTGGCTCGATATAGTATTTCTGAGTGCAAGATACAGTGCGAAAATAAGATGTTTGATGACAATAATATTTTTATAATTTAAATTAATCCGATAATAATTAATGCATTTTTCATACTTCATAATGAAATGAAAAGACATGCTGTAATAGTGTCCGTAAAAATAAAACATAGCAATTTAGAATTTGTAAGATTTCTTAAAGTCGCCACAAATTTCGTTTGAAGGGGTAGAAAGGAACTACTGAATCAAAAGAATGGAGTGAATTAGCCGCCACAAGGAAGAGAAAGGAGCATTGTCAACGCTCTGTTCACTCACTCACTCAGAACACCTGAGTTTGCGAGAGGAGTGCATGGTAGACGAAAATCGTGGGAAGTTAATGCGCGACAGTTTACAAAAATCTTCAAGTGTCTGGAGGAACGGCAATATATCAAGAATGTTGTTCATCAAGACCTCGGATGCAAATCATACGTTCTTAGGCAAGGTCAGTTTATGTGAAACAAAGCGACTCGAGAGAATCATTTAACGCATGCAAAATGACTTTTAAGAAAATCGAAGCACCTTAGCGACGAAAAAATTTCTACCAGAATGAAAAAGTCAACCAAGGAAATGGTAGGTGGCCATATGTGGTTGGATCCCACTGAATTTCCAACTGTTATACATGCGCACGGAGTTTTCAGCAACAGTAATAGTTTTCAGTGTTGTCATCAGTGAGGGAGGGACACATTATGACTCATCCATTTGTTCCACAGGACCTATGAGTTAATGCCGATGCAGATTCAAGTGTTTATGAAGAGATTTTTCAAACCACGGTTGTTAAGCCTCGGATAGACAGTGCAGTCAATGGAGGACCCTATTTCTTTCAAGAAGATTCTGCTTCAATACATAAAGCCCTCAAAATTCAGGATTGAATGACTTAGAGTTTTTATCATTATGTAAAACCAAACTTATGGCCGTCTCTTAACTCACCAGACCTTGATCTTTTGCGTTATTACGTGTGAGGCGGAGCGTGGCGTGCTTGAAAGGGAAGTTGCTAAGCATCCTTATAACACCAAATCCTATCTGATGGAAGCAATGGCCCGAGAAATGGAAGACATGAATAATGACCCCCCGATTAAAGCTTGCAGTTGCTTTTGGACTCGAACAGAGTAGATAAAAGAAGCCAAAAGAAGTGTGAAAGGCGTCCCTGAATGCTTTACACACCCTGTATAAAATTTTTTGAAATTCCGGTGCAAGAATTATGTGATAACCGAAATAGGATTAACTAAATAAAGATTCAGCTTAATTATTGGCGAAACCGCAAATAATCGGGAAATCATTTTACTTGTATAATACAAGGCAATAAATGCTATAGGTGCCAACATTATTTAAAATGTAAACAATATTAAACGTTGTATTTAGAATTGTTTCAAAGGATAAATTTGGCAGAAGTAGCTATTCTCAATAAAAACTTTACCTGTAGAAGCACCTTAATATAGTAGCACTGGAAAACTAAAAATAAAGAATTTTATATGTTAAAGGAAGACATTATATGACTAGTACTGTTTGTGTGAATTGTTGTTTATGTAGTCGGGGGACGCCATCGTTCTATACAAAGGGAATATTTTGGAGCAATTTCGCAGAAAGCGAATTAACATCGGTTGCTCAAGAATGATGCATGTATGAATAAGATTACCAAGAATAAATATGCATAAAATTGATTAACACATTAAATATATGTATATATAGTTAATTACGTGATAGGAAATTGTTTAATCAACAATTAAAATAACTATATTTGTCCATGAATTGAATTTCATGAGGGAAAGAAGATAACTTTCAAACAACAGTAGTTTATTTATTTTTTCGGCAAAATAACGGTTTCTGGAAAAACTAACTAGAATTCTTGTTTTTCAAAATTTATTTAATAAATTCAGAATTTTAAATTGCTTTTATAAAACTTGTCTCATCTTTATTTTTTTGTCGGAAAGAGAATTTTCTGTCTCAATACAGATACGATGGACATAAGTGGCACCTTAATATCTTTCTTCAAGCAAAACCGCCATTCTGAATCAACCTACTTACGTTATCTAAGTTTAATCAACATTAAGCGTATCTTTTCATGTTGCCGACTGAAAATATCATTATTTCTTTGTTTCGTGATTTATCCTAATGTAAGACTGGATAGAATTTTGATGAATCTAAATATTTGATTAGATTACGCTAGGCGTTTTTTAAGTATCCGATTCATGGTTCTGCCGGTCACTTGTGCCAAAGTGACTTCATTTGAAATACAAATAACGGTTTATTAAGCAAAGCCATTTCACAACGTAACTTCACATCAAAAATGTTTTCATCCTTTAATTATTTTAATTAATTTATAAAACGAACACTACAGCAAATATGAATTGCATGAATAAAATTTAATTTAACTGAGAATGCTGACTGACTTCTCTGGAAATAGTTGTCGCCAGTTAAAATTTCTATCAATTAGTAATGAGGTTTTGCATTAGAAAAGGCATTCTGTTTTTAATATTTATCAAATCGAGTCCCATATTAGATGATGTAAATTTTTATTCTTTATTTAAGTGTTATCTGAAAATTTGAGGTTCTCTGAAAAGGTTTTCATTACCTAGAACGTTATTGTATGTGAAGAAGTTTTACAGCTATTCTTCTAATTGAAAATTAATTGGACTTTATATATTCAATGTTTAATTTAAGGAGCTCTGAATCCTGACAAAAACTCATCAAGTGGTTCAAAACAGACTACTTCGCATTCATATGCCATAAACATTAACACGTTTGAAGGACTATTTCTTACTCTTGCGGTTACAATTTAAAAGCTTTTCATTTGCAAATTTAATTGTGCATGAGTAAATTGAGATTAATATCAAATTTCTCTAAGTTTGTCATATCGGAGATTTTTTACGGAAATTAGCGACAACTAAACTTTACTTAGCTTTTAAAGATTTATATCTTAAAATTTGTTAACAAATTGTCAACTCCAAAGAATTGTTAAAATTTTGACGTTTCACTAAGCTTGATAAAATCAGCAAAACAAGTCCTTCCTAGTTATTTTCATCTCCCTAAAAAAGAAATTTACCATTATTAATTATGAGATGCCACTGATTTTGATTAGCGGAAAGTCCAACATATGAGGAAAGAAAGGAGATCTAATAGATTCTGGGAGTTTTACTTAATATTGGTTTTGTTGTAAAGACATAATATTGACTGGATAGAAGGCTAATTTTCAAAATTCAAATTTTTGAAATTTTTTCACCCACTTCTGGCAAATGTTTGACGACAAAAGTCAGTAAATATTGACTGTTCTTGCACATACGATGGTCGTTCTTGCTACTTCAAATCATTTCATCGATTAGGTTAAATAAAACAAGGACCTTACATAATTTTCAGTAACTTTCTCGCTCAATATTTTAATGATAAAATAACTGATAAATCTAAGTAAATAGAGCTCTTTAAGCAGTGTTCAAGCATTTGTAACTTTTTAGTAATAAATAAACCAAAATATAACCATTTATAATATAATTGTTTTAAATAGTGCTGCTTTCGGTGTAAATTTTATACTAGTGTATTGTGTACAATTTTAAAACTTAGACATAAATTTTGCGGCCCATATTAGGTTAAGCATTTTTAGGATTCTTTGAATTGATTTCCTTTTAGAGTCAATAGTTTTCAAATAATCTTTTTAATATTTAACAAAATGTATTTTTAAAAATTCTTGAAATTTAACTAAATATATCCATTTATCTTCAAGTTCAAATTACACGACATATTTTAAAAATCATCGAATCAATGTAACTTAAATACAATGTAAAAATCCAAAAAATTTTACATAATTTTGGATCTATTAACAAAGGGAAAAGGTGTAACTCAAATGTCATTCTGCACCTTTTACGTAAATAGCTTTTAGTTCCTTATTCTTTATCTTTGGTTGTTAAGACCTTTTTACACTGCTAATGGCAAAACATGAGAAAGGAAAAAAGGCAGATGGATAATTAGACTGAGTAGGTGGGAAACTTTTTTATGCTTTTTAATATAAAATGCTAAATAAAGGGAAACAGCGAGTATGAACACTACATGGGCATCCTAGAGATGAAATACGATAGTAAGATTAGTCACATATCCCTTTATAATGTTAAAAAGAGGTACATCAGAGCTAATTTTACACTAGTTGAGATTCAACATCTCAAAAATGCCTTTTTAATCAAAGATGCTCATATTTTATTTATAATTAAAAAAATCCTTTTCCTATCTAAACTGATCTCCTCAGAAATTTTACAAATACAAAATTAGCAAGTGAACATATATAATCCATCAGAATGCTGATATATGGAATACGAAATCAAGAAATGGCCTCTTACACTTCAAAGGATTTTACTAATTATTTTTCAGAAAATTTATCATTGCAACATGTAAGTTATTTAAAAAATACCCACACTTTTGTTTCCTTTGAACAGGATTTTTATGCAATGCCTTTCTTAGACTTATAAGTGAATATACGCTTGACACAATTTATATCTAAACAAATTTTTTTCCGGCTTAAACTCTAACCACTACGTGGTATTTATTCGCAAGTAAACAATAATGGCAAACAAGTATGAAATTAATAAAAGATCAAATGAAAAGTAATGGCTTTTCAACGTATGATTTTATTATTCTGAGAAACAATTCTTTTTCCGGCGCCACTCACCTTTCTTTCCTCTTTCCTTTCGGTAAGCAATTTGTTCCTTTCTCTTATAATGTAAGTTAAAGAAACTTTCCAAACAACAATCACCATCATATTTACCATTTAATGATTTTTGACTTAAATAAGAAACAAAAATAAAGGCATCTTTTCCATTATCCCCTAGCTACTCCTTATATTTATGTCTTAGCTTTCCTTAATCTCCATAGTGGTTTACGGGTCCAGCAGAGTGGACATGATGAAAATGTCAAAAGATGAATATTTTGGGCAAAAACCGGTCTGTTTTAGTTATGAAATATTGTCACGTAAGGTGCTTGATCTTTCATGAATGACTAAGAGGAAATTATTTGGTATATATGGCTTGCGTGACTGGATATGGGAATAACCATTTATGTTAAGGGACTGAATGGGAGAATCAATAGGGACCGCAGTCATACAACCAAAGAGATCAGAAAAAATCAGTCCCGGACGTCATAATTAGGATGGTAATTATATGATATACTTCCATAAATTTTTTGATATTCATTTTAAGTTATATTATTTTTATGGTCATATTAGACTCAAAACACAAACATTTCTAATTCTAATGAAATGTGCTTCAAAAAATTTCCTGTGACTTTATCCTCATTGTAAAGTGCTTTCAAATCGAGGTAGCATAAATGAAAAATGTTATGATAATATTAAAAATACTCATGATTTTACAAAACAGCCTTTAAAAGAGTATTATTAGCGGAATAACAAAATACCAAAACGGTTCAAAAATTATGAACCGGAAAAAGAGTGCGATTATGAACAAGAATTACTGGTCTTAATTTATTTAAATCAGGATAAACTTCACAGTAAAACAGTTTTAAGTTAATGTTCTCTTATATTGCTCTTTTTATTTTAAATAAGTTTATGACCATAATATTTCGACCAAGTTGGCAAATTGGTTTAATTTGTTATGCAACTTTAGATTTTCTTGCGAGACTGATGAAGACACTTTCAAATTTAGCAGATATTACTGGAATTCAGTAAAGTTAAACTCAACTTCAACTAAATTATTTGGTCTCTAAGAACTGTATAATGTAACATTATCATGAAAAGTAAAATTTGAAGTTGACGTTTGAATAGTATCAGGAATTGAAGTCAGGCCACCTTTTTCGTTCTTACTTTATTTTTCAAAATCTGCTGCACCCAAGTTAACGGTTGAACTATAATACTTTTTAAGATTGGAACCTGTTTATTTTTTCCATTGGTAGGAGGTGATGCTTGTGGCCATTTTCCAACCATTGTTTACCTTACTTTGCATACATAAATATAAGATATTAATTTAACTGAAGCAAAAAGTTTAAATTATTGATTTAATTATAGTACGAAATTGAACGTAAAATAGTAAAGATTATAATTTTAGTCTACTCTCAGATTTAATACGGCTGATATAATTTACCAATTATTATTTTTCTCTTAAATTTCTTAAAAGATTCAATTTATTTTCCTGTTATTTTTTATTAATCACCAAAATAACATATATGATTTTATATATAATGGATGATGTCTTAGAAAAGTCCTACACCTTTTAGAACCTGATAGAAGAAATAATTGATTGTACTTATTGTGATCATTAAACTATAATTATCGGACAAAATGTTTTAAAATTGTAAATAAGGGCTATTTATTAACCTCTAAGATATAAACATAATGGAAAGAAATCTAAAATTTCCTTTCACCAAAAGGGAATTTTAACAGATGCTTCTGAGAACTAATTAATCACACTTTTCAAACAGAAACAAATCGAACTTTTAAAATGTCTTTTGACTTTAAGTATAATTATCTGTTTTGCTCTCCTAATTCATTTCTTTTAATGAAATTTATAATTCCATTTTTACTGCTTTTCTTTTAGTCCTTTCGTAGTGCCTTACTTCTACTAACAGAAAGTACTATTTAACAGTTGCAATAATTGTAAATTTATATGAAATTTTGTCTCTCATACTTTGGCATTATTAACTCATGAAGTTATATTTTGTGATTTAATGTCTTTTTACCTCTGAGAATTTAAAATTCGTAACCTTTCTATGTATGAAATCAAAAAATTATAGAATTGCACCGATAAATCATCCATGGATAAAATTTATCCCAAAGCATTTTAGTTTGGTTATGGCTTTTCTTTTTTTTCTTTTACAGTATTTTAACAAATACTCTAATTTGCTTCGACTTGGTACAATTTAGTTCAGTCCGTTTTGATTATTTGTAAATTGCGCATAGATTTACTTCAACCGGCGGAATACTCCTCCCATCTGTTGTACGCCCTTCTTTGATAAATAAGAAGTCAATTTAAATACCCTTGGGCTATTAGTATATTTATCAAATCTTTTGGCAAATATAAGTACCTAAAAGTTAACTTATTAGATGTTGGCTTATAATCGGAAGATGGACATCTAGTGGGTAATGCAGATGAATTTTACAAGTCAGCTGCTCACTTTTCAATCTAATGAAGGTTTAATTCTATAAAACTGTGTTTCATACAGCTCATTTAAATGAATACAAACACGCTTTAGTTATTTTTATTCAAGTTCCTCCGATAAGTTCGAAATACCGGCTGACCCAAACTTTGGCGGACTATCTATTAGAATTCGTGTTTCACTGTTGCTTGGACAATGTGATTTATTTAGAATATAATTCATAAGACCAAATATTTCTTCTTTGATATTCTTATCGAAATTCGTTCTTTTGTTTGACATAACAATGATATAATGAAGATCGTAGGAGTAGTCCGATTTAATATGTAAACGAAATAACATCATTGCGAACGTAGATTTACTAACGTGAAAGGCGTCGCAATGATTTTATGGGAGTTATTTGAATGCTTTTCTAAGGTTGTCGCTTTTATGGTTTATATTAAACACAGTCCAAAATAGACATTTAAATAGATAAGAAATATTCCTGATTATTAATGTTTACATTTATATTCTTGTATTAATGAATTTTCGTTACATTCTTGTGCTTAAATTACCTAAAAATCGCCTGATCTATGAATAGAAGGCAATTAATGCTGAAAAGTTAGCGTCAAAAGCACATAAATATTTGATCATCCCATTAAGGCAATCTACGGTTTGTTTGTCAAAAGCGTAATGCTGATATTTTAAACAAGTCCAAGCTAATGATCTGATCCTTTGAAATCTAGAAAAGGGTAAAATTAAAGGAAGTCGACACAAGTATTTGTATATATTTGAATTTCACAGCACTTGACATATGATCATTTATCACGTATATTCGATTTGCAATATTTCAGAAAATAATAAATATTATTTCCCTTTATTTTTATTTCATTTTAAAAACTGAATAGAGATGAAATTTTTATATCTATTTAACTTTACCACAAAATGTGATCACTTATGTCATATATTAGTTCTTTCAAACAAACCTACCAATGGCCGAGAATTAAAAGGGTGAATTCTTGAATACGGATTTTTACTTCAAAATGTAAAGTCAACCATTTGTCTATTTTAACAAGAATGCATATTAAAATAGTATAGAATAACAAGTTACCCTTAGATAGTCTTACGTAATGGTTTAAGGTTAAACTAACTTTTTCTATTCATAACAACTGAAGCCGTTTCGGACAGGGTCAATTATTGCCAAATTTAAATGAATTATTGAATAGTTATTTTTTCCAGCTCTCATTCTTAGAATTAATCTTTTGCAGCATTGCATTGAACGCTTGATGAAAATTTTCTTTAAGGTTGTTTGATTTTTTATGTAAATATATAATATACATATATATATTTTTAAAAAGTACTTTAAAGAACATGCATTAAAAATTCGTTAATCCTCCTAATATGGGCTTATTAGATTAGCGCTCTCCTTTTAAAGTAGCACTTTTATTGTGATACTTAAAAAACATTTACTAAAAAATGTTTTAACAAATGTTTGAATAAATCCCTCTTATTTTAATTGATGTTTGCCTTCACTAGAAAATATTTCAATAATTATCGCTTTAAAGCCTTTATAATACTGTAATTAATAAATATTAGAACTGGATTTATGCTATTTAAATAAATAAATAATTTCTTATGACTCCGGTTTAATTAACCATTTACAATATTCTATTTTTAATTAATTTTAATTAGCTTTGAGGTATATTTATATATATTTTAGCTGACTCCTACTTAGATGATTTTTTAGTGATTTGATATGATATCGATTGCATTATAACCATAGAGATTCTTATAGTAAAATAAGATAGAAAATATCAAAAGGAGAGTTGAGTAGTAGTGCTAGGAAATTATTATATACAATGTACAGCAGGTGGAACGGAAGGTTAATTGGGGACTATATTTTATGCTGTTTATCCGTGTTATTAGCTATTACATATAAAAGTTGAATTTAAAGTATCATCAGTGTTAGTTGATGATACATTAAGTTCAAATAAATATTTATTTATTCGTTATTATTTTGATGTTTTTAATTATTCCTTGTAATGCAACTTTGAAAGAATCATTAATAATGAAAAAAGGTGTATAGGCCCGCGTCACAAACTCTGACTTCCAGATCTAATGATTAATGAACCTCATACTATTATTACCTATTTTGTATCTTCCATTTACCTAATTTTAATCATACATCTAAATGTATTGTTTTATTTGCGCAGCTTTTAAGGGAATCATAATCACGCTTTCTGATTGCACAAAATACTATCCTAGCTAAAATTATGATGTAACGATTTATGGAACCACCTGTTTAAAATTTAAACTTTAATTTTCTCTATTGTGTGTACAGTAGCTGACAATGACTTCATACACCAAATTGCGGATGGATAGATTTTTGTCCAAAAGATATCTCAAATGTACGCGTTGGCATTTGTCTATAAGTTAATGTTCCAGTTATTCATCTTATTTTTCTGCATTCGGCAATTGTGAAAACTCAAAGTTTTCCAGATACTGTAAATTACACTTCGCTCGATTAGTTCGCCCGTTATTGTCGAATTTGATCCGTTTTTTAACACTTTTTTTAATGAAGGAAGTATTATATTTTAATTGCATCTAAAGCATATTGTCCCCTTTCCTTCTTTTAAAATATTCAGTAGCCGAAACGCAACTCATTTAAAAAGAGCTTGATTCTATCGAATTGATCTACGTCAACAATTAGTTGCTGTAATGCCAAGTTGAAAGCTTATATTGCCAGCTTTTACAAGAGGATTAACTTTGTTTATCGAAAGAATCCAACAGTAATATTTGAATGCTCAGATTGATGCTAATAATTCATAAATAGAGCAAATAAATACTTAATATTTTTCAGTAGCAGATTGATTGATATTGATTCTTTAATTTGTACTGCAAGTTGTACCCTCTTTGCAATAAGGTCCCAATTCTATCAGCATAAGGAGATGGTCAATCGCCCTCCCGCATATTACATTAGGATCTGAAATTACAAAGGTGCGCACGTTTGAACAATTTTCTGTTTAAGTAGGAAGAGACTTGTGGTAATGCAATTACATGAATTTGTTAGAAAAGTGCACTTAAAATAATACAGATATAAAATACGTCAGTCACATCACCCGCCTTGTAGAGTTTTTGCTCCATGGAATACCTGTTGAATTAAATAATTTTTTCTGGCAAACTAACTCTTACATATCACAAAATCCTCTCGTTTATCCTAAACAAACGAATAGGCACTAAATCCCGTCACATTTTCATATAAATATAGATGTAAATATTGGGTACCGATCTTTCTCTGCATTCCTATGACACATTGTTCTCTACAAGATACCGGAATATCCGACAGGATTGGTCTGGACTGGATTGGAATTTGCTCCCAACTTTTTTGTCTATCCAATTTAATATTTTTCTTAAGTCATTCCTGAGTTTAAGTATAAATATACGCACAGTATATAGAGTTTAATAAAATATCAGATCAATACGAAACTATTTTACGGTTATTAATTGTTACATTAGAGATAGGGTCCTGAATATCAAACTTATAAGGAGTCTATCATGGTCCTTACCTATCTCAAGCACGATATTGCTTTATCAGTCAGATTAACGGTTTAAAGAAGAATTTCGCATCTCCCATAAAATATCTTGATAGAAATAATCTAATTTGAAATTAAAAAACGGCTTAATATACATTTCTTTAATAGAGTTTTAAATGAATATGGTATTACGTTGCAGTTTTAGAGAGAAAATTTGGTAACTTCTAAGTCGACATTAGGTAAGCTCAGGTCTGCACAACATTAAAATGATTAAAAATTAATCATGATTTCAAAGAGTAAATTCGTACTGCTCAAAAAACCCTGCAATAAGTGAACACTTAAACACTATTTATGATAAATTCGTTGTCTCTTGAAAAGCAGAGCATTTGCTTTATAATGCATTTAAGATATAGCTCATTAAATCACGTTTCACCTCTTTTCAAATAAATATTTCAGTGACATAATTAGTTGACGTCATATCATCAACAAAATGTTCATCTTTTGCAAATTGATCTTTTCCGCTTATTGGCTTCTTTTAAATCACTCAATTTGTCAAATTTTTTCTACCAAGCTATTTCTCCAAAAAGCTTTCTCGCTTTTGAAGTCATTCGATTCAATTCAACTTCAGCATTGTAGAAGTTCTTGATGTGTTTTTTGTTGCGTATGTTACAGATTTCTTAATGTGATTCCACAAACGCTTGAAATTAGACCGTTTTTCTTGAACGATTTAATAGGTCTAATTTGCTATTTGCTGTTCAAAGGAATGAAACCATTCAATAACAATTCATGCGTTTGATCCACAGATCATTTGATAAAAATAAATTCTATTAATTAATATTTATAAATAAATACGCAATTAGCGATTATTTAAAAATTCTTGATTGACTTATCATAAAAACGTTTTTGTCAAAATATCTAACAGTTATATTTTGACTAAATTTTGGCTTATTTTTAAAAACAAGAATTTTCAAGTCATTTTCTTATGTAAAGAAATGGAGCTTCTTTAGCGTGATCGAAAATTTTTACTTGAAAAGTTTCACGCCAAAAGTTCCATAGAACATAAATAACTTGATCTCAAATATAATTTTCCTCAAAAATCGGAAATAAACTGAGAATAAATTTATCCATATAATTAAATAGAGAAATTAAAAATGATATGAAATTTGATTTATGCTGAATATAAATTAGATGAATGAAAATCCATTATTATTACTAATATATCAATGTTTCTTTAGCAAAATATTAATGAAAAGAATTTTGTTAATTGAAACCTCGAAGTTCAGTGTCAATGGAAGTTGTATTTGGTTTCATAAATGTGCTCGATAAATTTTTGTAGTATCGGATCTCTAGGTATAAAAAGCGGGAGTTTTAAAGGAACTTTTGGCATTTTTTTGAAATATTTTTACGTCGACACTCTTACCTTACCCATTTTTCGATTTTTATGTGTACGCTCAACTTCCAGTTTCCGTAGAAAAGTATTATTTATTAGCCAATATTTGATGATCTCATGGTTGTGTAAAATGGACTCTATTAAAAAGTACTATCTTCACCTTTTACCTATATATAAAATTCTCATTTTCCTGAAACAGTCAAGCCTGGAGATTCCTTTTGTCTCGATACTCTAATAAGTGTTGTTGTTGAAAACCCATCTGATCAAATTAGACATTCTGCTAAGCATCGAACTGTAAAGTAGCTCATATCCCAAGTAAAGCTATATTTATAATCTGATTGAGTTAGACTAACTGGTTACCCCAACCTTTTCAAAAATCAAAACAAAATTCAGGCGGACTGTTAAGGTATTAAACGAGCACAGAGAATTAAGACAGGAAACAGGAATGTTCATAGGGAAAGGGATAGTGAAATTACGTGTAAGTGATAAATAAAAAATCATTTAGAGAGGATATGAGATTTTTTGGTCTCTAATGACCAAAAGGTATAAGTCAGTATATGCAAAATACACAGGAGATCCAACCGACCTGTAAATCAGAGTAAACGGATACTCTGTTTTGAAAGTATTATGAAAATGGGCAATTGTAGGCATTTGAATTTGGATAATATATTGAGCCAAAAGAAAGAGTATCAGTTACTTATATAAAATAGAAGGTCTTTCTCAATCTCGCATTTTAAATTTAATTTAGAACAAAAGTCTTCATTTATATATATGTTTATTTCATATTCTAATATGAGGTCTTACTTTTGGCCTGAGAAATTAAGATGACGCTGATAGTTATTATATACGTATTTTTTCTATTATTATTATAACAGTTCCGAAAAAATCGAAATTTTCTTATTAGTCGAATTATTAAAAATAAATATTTTTTAAATTTTTATGCTCAATGATTTGATTTTAAGACACCTAAAATCAGTATCTTGAATGTTTTCATTTTACACAGCATGTCAGATATATATTCTGTACTCTGTAGCAAACTATCGACACGTTCTTGAAGCTAAAATGCATATCTGCTTTAAGAGTCTCTTAATTTGACTTAAACTTGCTAGGAAACAAAAAACAACTTTATTTTAGGCAGATGACTACTTTAATAGTTTTGTGTTGTTTTTTTAATTATCCTCTGCTTACTTATTTTTACAATGTAAACGTGGTGTTAAGGAACAAATGATCTATCAGGACAGTTGTTTACGTTATTTGATGTTAAGTTATGAAAATGCCACTTGATACTCCCTGTAGTATTACCGAAATTAAATTCCACCCTAAGTTACTATATTGAGAGAAACGACAGTTTAACTTGAACTTTAATTCTATGTGTAAAATATGCCACAATCTTAGAAAGTGATTTTTCTACATTTTTATCATACCTACCTACCTTAGAATTCATATTCACTTTGAATACAAAAATCTTCTTTTATATATTTACCGAGAACGTTTAATTGTCAAATTATTTTCACTATATAACGTTTTTCAATTTTATTAATAAATTAGACATTAATTAATCGAATACCGGTATTATGGTCAGATCCTCCTGAACGGTAAAACACTATTAAAATCTAACTAATGAAATAAACTTTATTAATCGAATTTTGGCATCATTAAGTACATGTAATTTTTAGTCATCGCTTTTGATTCAGCCTAACGCCTCTTTTCTATTTTTAACTCTGATGTTAGTTTGTATCTTTTCAGCTAACGCGTATTACTTTTAACTGAAGCTGAGTAATTTGATGGAACTAAGACTTGAATATATTGATGAAAGTCCTTAATTACTGTTTATTTACTCAATTTATTTTTTTAAATAAGATAAAAATATTGAATCAGTACATTGTAAAAATGACGTTTAATTTTTAAAATTTTAAAATTTGAATTTAATGTCTTTCTTCATAGATACCTTTCTTTCTTAATAAAAAATTTTAAACACTTCGAAGTAAACGCAAATATTTTTTTTCTCCGGTTAAAATATATTTTAAAATAAACTTTTAATTTGATTAAGGCATGAGTCTCTGTCCCATGGGCCACCAAGTTATTTTTTGGTGTAGCATGCCAATAGTGCAACGCTCTTACAAACCCTCTGACGTCCAGTATGTACTGACAACCTTCAAGTAGCTTGTAAGCAAGATTCCTACTTTTATGTATAATTCGTTATGTCCTTCACACTCCATAATAATCAGATGTGCATCCTAAATTCCTTTGTGTCATTAAAATATTTGAAATGTTTTTTGTCAGTTATGCACCGGAAACTACTCTATTACGCCTCAGACTGGTACATTGTACACTTTGGCCAATAATTCTATTAGCTAGATTTTAGCCAGTTTCTCTTTCCGGCACCCACCAATTAATTTTAGTTTTGCTTATATTATTAAAAGCAATATTCTTATATCACTCCGCCTTCATCTTTTGCCTTGCAGTTCAAAACGTCTTCTTGCTCGTATATATCTCACAAATCCTTAATACCATAATTACCGTTCTGGCATATCCATTGCCCTCGGCAACTGTTCTTATAAATAGCTTTTGGATAGATTAAACATAATTTATGAAAACACAGCAATGACTGGTCAGTAGAGGATATCCATGAATTGCCCAGGATTTCCATCACATACATTAGTATAACTATCTTAATATTTAGATTTTATTCTTCCTAACGATTTTTCAGTTTCCTATATCAAGTAAATTGGTTCTCTAATTAGCTAACTTAATTCAATTTTAGGATCTTGATATTGAATTAATTTTGGAGCTCGATATACTTGCACCTAAAAATAGTGATGTATGAAAAAATTGTATATGGTATTAATATTAATGACTTAGCTTACAAGCTGAAAGTCGCTATTTCTTAACCGGGGTTTCCTTGCTATTATTGGTAATGGTATGACCTTTAAATCATTATGATATTTTCAAATTTATTCGAGAGAAAAGTTTAGTCGAGGTTATTACTGATTAATTTTTTCATGCAACAGGTCATCGTGTTGAAAATTAGAACAAACACTGTAAACTAACAATCCACTGGTTTAGGCAATTTCCATATTTTGTTAAATTATCTGTAATGCGTTGTGCTTATTAGATGCTTCGATCTAAAAACCGTCTAATAGCCTTAGTATGTAAATAGACTTACTGAGCTCTAAATATACTGTGTTAAATCTCTATGGAAGAATATGGCAGGTCATACAATGAAACTGAGAATCACGACTTCAGAAAAGTGGAACCTGCACCTCCTGAAACTATGAAGATCAGAGTATTCCTAAATTAAATTCAAGTACGACTTGTATTTACCTGATTCAGCTCATACTTATTTTTATCTCTTCCATGTTTCCTAACCTTTTGGAATCGTTTTTATCCTCGTCATTTAGATGCTTTCCGATTACTGAATTCGCAAATTTGCCATTGGTTATAATTATTAAGTCAGTTTATATAGACAAAATATTATAACAGAGACAATTAGAACAAAATCCCAAATAATATAAAATTTATTACCCAAGACTCTTTTAACTCTTTTCAAATTTAACATATTTCTTGATTCAGATGGACCATCTTTGTTTATAAATGGGTTATTAAATACTACATTTTAATTGTTTAATTTATTTCAAAAGTCGACCTCAAAGAGTCGAATAAGATAATGGATAAGAGGTCCTAAGTACAATATTCTCAGAGGATAAATAAAAGTAAATTTAGAACTTTAAATTTAAATTTAAAAATTTCTTTGACAGGTAAGCTAAATTTTCCTCAACATGTACATTTGCATCAGAATAGAAGACTCTCGTTTGTTGATTCTTCGATATGAATACATAATGGCAGCTAAAATGGGATATTTCAGAAATATATCTCTCTGAAAAATGACTGATAGCAAATACCGCTCTAAGTTAAACCTTCTTAGACAGACATTATTTTTCTTAGGCAAACAAATCATTTAGAAAATTTCGTCCACAGTTTACAATAGATAAGGTTCTTGCATATTACATTGATAGGTTTTGACGGTAATCACTTCTTTAATTAATTTTTGCTCAAATAGATTCTAAAACACGTATTCTTATAGTTTATTTCAAGTTGACTTGTCACCTTTATTACCAGCAAAACAAACTAAACTTGAATTCTCAAATTTATCCCGAATTTATCTGTTTATGGCAAAATAGTTGGATACGTTCATTTTGTGTGACAATTTTCTTCTATTTGCTTGCTGTTGGCCTCATTTTCGCACTAAGAAATTATATTTTATTTAAAGGGGCCTTTGCAAATACTGGCACTTCCTATAATTACTCGGTCTTTTACTTAAATGAATTGCAAAGCAGAGTTTAAATATTTATCGCCTTTTACTGCCCATTATGCGGGGTATTTTTACCCGCACATTCTTGCCAAAATTGGCACATTCAAAACTGCCATTATATGTAAGGTTAAAATTTTAGAAAAGATTGTCTCTTAATGGAATTCTCCCATTCTGTCATAATGAAATGTTAGTACACTTTTCCGATTCAATTAAAAAATTATGTTAATATTATAAAATACATTTCAATTTTATCAATGATAGCAAGTTACAGTAAATTTGCTTTAATTGCTAATCACTGAAAAATATTGACGCATTTTACAATCTTTCTCGTTATATTGAACAAACAAACAAATCATACAACTGATAAACATATGTCTTTCTCAATAACTGTTGCATTTTAATAGGACTTTATGCCTGTTTCCTTATATTATTTTTTCTCTCGCTATAACAGTTGCATAATTTGTGTTCGTTCTTTTCAAGCAATTAATTGAATAAAATTAGTTTTATTAGATCTGTGGCTCATCCACCTTCAACTTACTAAATCTAATTAATTCATTGCTGCTGACCATTTGCAAAATACTTCAAAGTTAAGATGCTATGTTTTATTAGTCATTATTAAATATATTTCCTGATGTAGACATTTTTAAATGGAACATTTTGAAAGGCAGTGGAAAATGATATTTGAAGAGTCAGTATTTAGGTATTCTTGCCTAAATGTACAATGTAAACAAACTGGTATCCGGGCAAGAAGTAATGCTTTCATGTTTAAAAAGACTCATTAAAAGACCTCTTTATCCGCTAATAATCCAAAATGCATGACCAATTTTCCATATCTCCAATCACTCGTATTAGAGAGAAAATCAAGCCTCATACTTAAGTCTCTCGAAAGCTAATTCTGATCTTTCGAATGACTCTGAAACTGGTCTTAGCAACGTTTTCCCAATATTTATCTAATAGGTTTTGCCAAAAGCACAAAAAACTTACCTGTTTACTTTCAATTTTTTCATTTTTCAAGCATATTACAAATTGGTATGATTTGTAAGTAGTAGAAAAGCAAGAAAGCATATTATGAATATTTAATATCTGTGTTATTTTTTGATGACATGGTCCTCTCTTTAGAGAGGGAGATGAATGTGACGTATGGTCTTGTGTCTGTTGTGAATAAGAACCAAGACTGAGATCGCAGAATCTAAGACCATTACTAACAGCCACCAGCAATAAAAGGAAGAAAACCAAAAATTCATTGTCTGCCAAAATTTATTGTCCAATAGCCTTTAAAATTTGGGATAGAGAAAATGATGGAAGGGGTGAATTTTTGGACAGAAAAATACCAAGAGTGCTTAAGCTAGTGTATAAAGTCTTCAAAAACTCAGTATATGATATATCTAAATGAGGATTCATATAGTCTGACAATAATGGTTCACATTAAGTGGCCTCCAGGGGTTCGCTGTCGGTGATTCCTTTTGAAGCTGTTTTTAATGCTCGGGGAATACTTGATGTAAGAAGGGGTCATAGTATTAGCATTGTAATGGACGTAGTCTGGGCAAGAGATTAATGTTCATGAGTTTGAATTCGTTTTCAGTTGTAGCACAAATCTTTGATTGCTTTAAATACAACGTCCATGAACGTGATGATTTCCCTAAGTGGATATTTTTAGAATTGTTCATTTCGTTATGGCTGATAATATTCTGTCAAACATAAAGGAGATAAGTCCATTCAAAACTCTTTCGCTTTTTGAGTGTGAAAGATTTGATTTTGCCATGAAAACTTTTATCTGCATTTTTCTCTCTATTTTATGTTATTTGCGTGTTCACAAGGTTAAGTTGTTAAAGATACACAATGGTAAATTTATCAAAGTTATGGTGGACGAAACAAAATGTTAGATAATATAATGAATATTTTTAAATATTATCTTATTAAATCAATAAAATTTTCACAGGTGGGCGGGTTCTGAAGTAATATTTCATTCAAAATATAATAAAATCTTCTATTTATACTTAATTTAAATTACAGGTTATTAGGAGACGAATATGGAAAATTTAGGGGCTTTCTATTGGTCAATTACTCAAACAGCCTAATAAAAGACTTAGCACCGTGACCATTACGTTTTTTAGAAGGATCGCTTAACAAAAGGAAGTTAGAAATGAAAATGGGCTTTTCATAAGACAAATGATAGTGTTTAAGAGAAAATTAATAAATCATGCAAGCAAAATGCTATTTTTTATCAAACTGAGTTATTGAAGTTTAATCAGTATCAAATTTTCGACGTTTAGAGCCTGTTTTATTGAATTTCGTAATTTATTCCAAGCATTTGACCCATTTCTTTTACTAACGACAGGTTGTAAACCAGATCTTATAATTAAGATTAAACTGGTATTTATAAATGTGAACATTAATTAAAACATCCCGTATCTCTTGTCTGTGGTGTAAAACTAGTTGAAATGGATTGCGTCAATATGCCGAAAGGGAAATTTGTCGGTAATTCACTAAAAAAGGCATTCTTTTCCGAAGAGGAGAAAAAGAAAGATTGATAATATGTTGGCGTTGTAAAAGCTTAATCAGCGAAATAGCCACTTTTATATTGTTAAGTATTTATTAAATGGTGAAATTACTACTACCTTTTATTTGCTGTTTCAAACTAATCAACTTCAAATGATGTATATTTTTAATACTAGTAACACTACTCTGACTGATAAACAAAGTTATTTACGGGATCCTCATTTGCTGTATTTCACTGATTTTAAACATCTGTAAAGATTAAGTTCCATTTACTTTAAGTTCCCAGTGACAAGACACAGTAATCCTTAAATTGCTCCTTTTCTGACTGCTTGATAGATGAAAAATGCAAAATTCCCCCTTTGTTTGAAAGCGCGAACGTTTGTTCTTAAAAGAAATTAATTTATCCTTAAGATGTGTAGCAATCTGCCATTATAATGAGAATATATGTGTATTTATTTAAAAACATTTTATTTAGTGGAATCGATATTCCCTAAATATTAAAAAAACGTGTTGGAAAGGCAATATCAATCTAAATAGGAATTTTTATTTAGCATCTTACTTCTTCCTCTCAGGTCATTTTGCTTTTAACTGGAACAAAGCAACTGTGCCCCCTATTTTCAGACCCTTTCATCACAAACTAGGATGCCATAGTGTATCAAACTTTATTCATTTTGAGTGAAATTGAAAGAGATATTATTCATCATTTCAACAGCACCACTTGGATTGATTTATAATTTCATTAGCCTTGATCAAAAAATAAGTTTTAATTTATATACTTAAATTGTTACATCATAGGGTAGTTGATAATTGTAAAGGTCTAGATATTTTGCAGGATTTAATAAAAAAGGAGCTCGATCGTTAAGAACTTCTAATCGATCCCTTCATAAACTATTTCAACCAGATAAATCAAATTTCTGAATCTGACAGCCATGTAGTTAATAACTAGGTCACTATTTACTGAAACTACTCTAACCAGCGATCCAAAGAGTATTAAATGATCGTATTGTATCAACTTAAAAATTGAAATAGACGGATCAGTTCTCAAACAAATTTATAATTTCTTTATGTTTTAAACCATAATTGAACCATTTTTTAGCATTATTACCATAATTTTAAAATTCTTGATTTAAATTTTTGCATTTTTGTGACCACCAAATTTTTAACTATCTTAAGCCAAAATTCACTAGACTGATAGATTGTATCTACTTATGGATTAAATACGCAATAAGGATTGTCTATTCAGTAGTGCCTTCCTCTATCACACAAATTTCTGAAAGGTTGATGGAGATAATTTTTAAATGCGAGTAAATTTGGAGTTTTGCTGACAATTTTGCTATTATTATCGTCGCTTTTAAACGAATAAAAACATAGTTGAATGCTTACATTAGGCCCTTTAAACTATACATATTGTTAGTTAACTGAAAAAATCGAGACCATAAGATGCAATTTTTAAAATATATTTTGTATTGAATATTATAATTTATATTAACATCGACAACATTTGTTATCGCTTTAATTTTTCAGTATATCATATTGTTCTGCGTCTCGGTATAATTGATAATAGATGTGAAACCCATGGCTTAATGGCGCTTCGGTGAGTAATTGAGAATCTCATTGGCACTGGCGTCCAAAAACCAGATAAAAATACACGAATTCCAGTATTGGAATGCCTGTCATGAATCTCCAGTTTGCAATCTGTGAATGTTATAAAAACACGATTCAATATAACCCAAGAATGGATTTGTTGATTACTTCAAAATAGTGGCCGTTAAAAAAATAACTTTAAATAAATGAAAAATCTCATTAATGTGGTATGAAATGTTTTGTTTCTTTATAGTTATGATAATTAAAGGAATGAAAAATAAATCATATCCTATTTAAAATATTTAAGTAAGAGCAGGTAAGTCTTAGCTTTACAAAGATGCAATGTAAATCTAGGTAAGCTCTTTTATCTCGGCATGTAGCAAACTATTAAACAAGCTCTAAATATTGGGGCAATAATCTTTCCCATAAACTGGGGGTTTGAATGATGAGCATTAAAACACTAGAGCATCCCTAAGTTGACTTCTCCTCCGATAAGAATATAAACTCATTATATCATGACCTCTTACTCAACAAAATACGCACATCCTTAATATGTTGCGTAACTTATTTGACAAGTTTAAGTTCCTTCCTTTTCGGATGCTTTCTCATGACCGAAACTTGGAAAATAATAACAATAACACTTGTTCCTTTGTAATTAAGAAATAGTACAAGAATGTTGATGATTACAGCTGACATAAATATGTTTTACATATGTTATTGTTAATTATTTATAAGTAGTATATAATTGTTAGAGTGCACCAAATCACATAGTTATTGATTTGTCACGATAATTCTGTATTTTATTGAGTTCTAGAATTACTAGGCCCGTTTTGAAGGTTTATAATGCAATAAATATTATTGATTTAGTTTATCCATTAAATGGTCACTCCTACTTTATGAGGAAGTCACAATATAAAAGTGATTTTTTAGGTTATTTCATAGTTGCATTTACCTTTTCTGTTCTAGTGTACGGAGAGCATCGCATTTGAAATACAATTTAATGTTCTCGAGTCAGTTTAATGTACACCAATCGTTCTATAAATAACAGTCGGTGTTGATCGGAAAGTTTAATGTCTAGTCACTTGGAGATTTTACATTGGTTTTATTTTTGTTAGTCTTACATTATATACCAAACAATTAATGAAATAATATCAGCAATTAAATTATTAGTAAACCGCTATAGCCACCAGTTTGACTTTTTTCTTTTAGAAACGTATTAATGCTATTTTAGAGACTAATTGTGACTATAATAAACCCATGTTTTTAACTTATTAACCCTGACAAATCATTGGTAAAATATACCGATTTTAAATCAGTTTTTAACGTATTTTTGCATTAAAACATTTTCCGATATTTGTACCTTTTCATTTTAACTTCGTCTTTGCTTTATGCATTTTCCTTGGTGCCTATTATCCCTCTCTTTTAACCTTATTTAAATCAAATAAAGTCTACTCGAGTAACTAAGCTTTAACGGTGACTGTCTAAACTGCAACATTTCAAACATAACCTTCATGGTATTTTACGCATGTTTACTAATATGATATTTCACAATTGTCGAAGATGATTTCAAAGGTCTTTAAGATCATTTTAGCATTCCCCAACAAATGTTATTATGATTCCTTAGGCAATCAAAAGACAAAGAAACATTTTCGTTTTAAATTCACGTTTATGATATTTCTTATTTAATTTTCTCTTAACAAATAACAAGTATTTCTATCTATGGCTTTAAATCGATGAAAATAATTATATTCTTGCGATTATACAGAATTTCCCTAACGCTAATTCACGAGATATTTTTAGTCAATTTTGGTTAACTTTTCCCGTGACTAATAACACTGAAGTTAAGATTTTTCAAATACAAAAAGATTTAAATACGCAAAATATTATTGAGAAAAACATTTGAATTGCCAGCAGATATATTAAAATTCCTTTAATTTTGTTTCATCAAGTCACAGTATATACACAAATTTTTACGGTTTGGAAATGAATCTCCACCTTCGGTTTTCGATAAAATCGATTATTTACTTCGTTTTCTTAATTATCGCCATTTCCTAATATAAAGGTACTTTTAGTAATACATATTTTATTTTTGCGGTTGGTTAATATATTTTATATTATAATTTAACGTTGTAAAATAATTTCTCTACCGCCTTTGTGCTAAAAAATATGTGATTGTCTTTCGAAATGGATATTCTCCATTATTCTCACAGATTTGAATTTAGAAACATTGAGAATTTAAAGGCTGTTTGCTAAAAAAGAATCATTTTCTTAAATGCTTAAATAATTTTGCTTAAATATTTTTGTTCTTTAGAGTGTAATAATTTTGCAAATATGGCATCACATATTAATCAAAATGAATGGGTTTTTCCGCGAATTATGTATCCAATGCATATAATCGACTAATGTTTGTTACTTGCTGCGCCATGTGTATCTTTAAGTAATTTCCCAAAATTTACCTATCGATTTATATAATATAACTTTACAAACAACATCGAGCAGTTTGAAAAATTTAATATTGAATTTAAATACTTTCTGTAGACTCTCATTTCGACCGTCTGGTCATATGTATTCTCTGTTGGCAGACTCGGGATTTTTGTAACTACAGTTTAATATGCCTGAGTCACGCCAGTCTTATCTAAAGCTGATTACACCTGCGTCTTGGTTAAATAAAAAATTCTTTAATAGCTCTATATCCACACGAAAATTTAAAGAGATTGCAGACCTTTAGAAGTGTAAAAAAGGAATTAAGTAGAATTACATAACTTTATTAAATGCTTCAATTTACCCTATGATTTAAATTTTGTATCTGAGGAGGCATAACCGTTGACAGAATGATCTATGTCTGATAGGACTGTCTTGTTTATCTGCTTATAATGTGAATGGTATTCACTTTTAATAAAATAAATAGAATTTTATTTTTTCATGATGCCAATCTGTAATTTTATAACAATTAGTCTGATATTAGAGTGCATACCTTAACTATCATTCACCATTCCTTCCTCCGCTACGAAGATGTGAAACAAAAATGAGACAATTCAAGTATCTAAGCTTTTTTGGTCACATTTCAAAATGCATTTAAACAGCCTTATCTCATACACTAAATATTATTACTGAGTCATTAATTAGAAAACCCCACAAACATTTTATATTACCTAGTTGATATTTTAGAAAACAGAATAAATACTTAATTGGCGTAATTAGGACAGTAATGACAATGTTCCGTACAGTATATTTATATACATGTGAGTTCTATTTTTGGTTAAAAGCATCACAATTTGACGTTTGAAAATCAGTATCATTATTATTTTTAGTTAATCCACTACATCCATTCAGAATTCACCAAACCAAATGCAACAACTCCACTAGCCAGACCCTTATTAAGTTAATTTTGAATAGGATCATTATTGACTGTGAACATTAACCGAACCACCGATAGTCACTGGGCTTTATGCCAAACGCGGTAGTATACAACTGGTCTGATAATGAACTAATCGATTTATGGCCACATTGATGGTTTGCTTACGATGCACGGTAAAACATTCATGTAATCCTGTACTTCTGTAGTCCATGATTTTTTGAACTACCTTTCTAAATGGACAAATACGTTCATTTGTTTTCTGTTTGAAGCGTGTAAAGTCATTTGTTAAATAGCAATTTGACTTTTGCATAATTAAAACCTGTAGATTTTATATAAAAATGATTACGTCTACCAAATATAAAACGCTTAAGCACAATTTAAAAACTTGTATTCGTAAACGTTATATTTTTCTTCAGAAAATTTAAATGTACCAATTCATTGATTAGGTGCCCTGAAGGTGACATTAAGTTAGAACTTTTATGACGCAAGCAAGTTTTTGTCAAATAATGAATAGGTTTTCAATTTTTCTCAGATTTATGCAATTTTAATTCATTTTCATTAAAATAGGTTTCATTCATTCTGAATTTAGATCAATCCTTTGATTTAATTAAGCAAAAGCATTAATAAAATTCTTAGTATTGTTTTGCTTTTTCTTGGCTTATGGCGGATCTTTTGGAATAATCAGAGGGTTATAAATATTTATTGGAATTATTTGTATGAGTGCAAATGATATCTAGTTTGGATTTAATATCTGTGTTTCTAGAGAAACGCCATTTATTTTTGTAATGTTTTTATAAACTTTTTTGAACTGCATGAATATTATTCAACTGTTATTTAGAATCTAAGATCACACTATTCACCCCAGAAGCTGCTTTTCGCTTTTTGGAATTTTCGTCCGTTCCGAACTTGACCTTCATATTAATGAATGCGGAATTTCAAAAAATTTAACTAAATATATGCTTGCTTTTTTGCCGATTGGTCTGTTTATTTTTTCGATATAACATTTTATTTACTTTTTGTGCTATTAAGCAACTATACATTTATATAGCCCGTTGTGCAAACTTTTTTATTTTTTTCCGAATGCTTTTTTGATAAAAAATTCCAAATTCCAAATTGGGCTGAAGTTATTAAAATTCGATCCTGTATTTTTCTGAAATTTTGTTAAAATCACCTGAGAAATTTTCTTTTTTACATTTTAAACAAGACATAATAGTCTAATTATAGTGATACCAAAATCATGATGAGCAGGTTTGTTAATAGAACTCAGTCGTCGGTATTTTTATTGGTAGGCAGACGTCTGGTGTACTTTCTCCGAAAAGCATTCAGTTATCTTATATACGTTTTGCACGTTAAAGAACATTTATTGCTATCATGTGCAGAAATATTTGCTTCTTTCTTCTTAAAATCCTCTGCTAAATCATCACCACATTGTAAAAGTCGAACAATCAATTTAATTGAATTATGACAAACGAATTTCGAATGTTGTGGATAATCATCGGCCATCGCCAAAATTGTTTTAAAAAGCTACTTATTGCCAAACCAAAATTTACATACTTGTACTACTAAAATCCCTTCTTAAACAGCTCTAATACATTTTTTGAAACGATGAATAATTTTGCTCAACTCAAAAGTTAACTTTGCATAATTAAAAACTTACTTCATTTCAAACAATGTAATAGTTGCTCCTTAAATCATGTCCTAAGAAATGACTGAAAAATTGATGAAACCATGTATCCTTCAGTACCCACTGTAATCAAATAGTAATAACTTTCGCTCATGTAGCGTATTGTGAAAAAATGCTTTCTTAACAGTTTAGCACTCTAGTGCAAAACTTGAGGCTTTGAGTAAGATCATCCTGGAATCACTGACTGGAATATATTTTGCAAACAGAGTTATTAGCAAAGCAATTGAAAGCGACTTTTTATTATGCAAGAAAAGCTTTGCTTAAATAAGTACATACAAAGTGATAATTCTGCTTGCATAATGCCCAATAATACCTTGTTGTGTTTTAATAAAATAGTAAGTACAAGAAATGAAGATATAAATGACTGGATATTTGATATTTATTTTAAATGGAAGATAAACCGGGTGAGCCAAAAAACATTTAAGAAATTGTTTCCTTTAAGCAAATAAAGTTGTTAAATTTTTTTGAGCTAGTCCTAATATAAATCAAAACCCATCGAATGCTCATATTCTGTCAAATTAACGTCAGCCATGCAAATACCCTCAATATGAAAATAGCTGTCTTGATTTTATATTCATGTATAATGGCGATCTGAAATTCAATTAAAATTTTGTGTAATGCTCAACAGAAACATACTCCCAATAGAGTTCAAGGACCTGAATGCAGATGAAAATTACAAAAATTAATTTTTTTCTTTTTTCAAATCTTATAAGTTAAGTCAAATATTTTACTAACATATAAACTACAGCAAGCATTGGCGGCGCTCAGCAGACAGTTGTGCATCCTTCGTAGATAGAGCAAGGTTACATTTACTAAGTCATCCATTTTCATGAAAAATGTTAAAATATTAAAGAATAAGATTTTAAGCACAATTTGTATTTAACATATGTTGTATTAAAAAATTTTCAACTAACACATTTTGTTTTATCTGGGACAAGTGCAACTTACTGCATATTGAAAATCTTGGAGTTAATTAGTTAAAAAGAGTATTAAAGAATTAAAACGCCAAACTTAATAAATCCATCTACTGGTGCATAAAATAATAAAAAATGAAAAGAACGGCGGCGAATTCGGTTTTACGCAAAATGGCGACAAATTTTATTTCAAATAAAAGTGATGTTATCATTATTTTGGGAAAAGTCATAAAGAAATGCCAACTTTAAATGAAAGGCACAGTAGAGAATCTGCGTCGTATTTATTTTGTCGGCATCACATATCTTTTATAAGTTTCATGAATTCTTGATAAATGATAACTGCCGATAATGATTTAGCCTACATGTACAGTTATCCCACCTATTCTTTACTTTTGTTACGAATCTTTTGTGTCATATTCCCAAGATATTTTGAATTCAAACATAATTTTATATTTTTTTGGTTCAATTTGTAGTATCAAGAGGATGCTATTTTTTTAGAACCTAACAAAATTAGTCGTCAAACTATCTAAAGTGAATTTGCATTATTTATCTATTAAAATTTTAATAAATCCAATAATGCAATCAATATTAATACATTTACCTTGATTGAGCACATCTTATGGTCTATTACTATGATTAAGTCGTTAATGCCTGTCTAATCTTTAGCATAAAAATAAACGAAAATGGCAAAACCATCCCTTCTAGATTTAAATATTTTAGGCAAGGACATACTAAAATCTAGGAAACGAATAATGATATTTGAATTTGGAAATTATAGCTGTCCATTTTTAAGCATTCCACAACACCATTCCAAAAATCAAAATAAGTTATTGGAGTTAAGATAACAGCTAACAAATAGCAACAGCAATAACGGTCACCAATTCGTAGCTCTTTGGCTAAGGGCTAAAAACAGTTGTAATGCGAAGCAACAAGAGATGATTGGGCCTAGAATCTAGTCAAGGAAACCACAACCAGTTTGAAACGAGTGACAGAGAGAGAGATAGAGAGGGAAGCATGATGAGGGAGAGGGGAGATAAGCAGGAAACGCAGGAGTCGGTGACTGGCAAGCGTGTGTTGTTATCGTTTGGGAAACAAAGATAGCTTTATGTGGGTCACTTAGGTAAGAAAGCGTGGGAACATGAGAGCAGATGTGCTTTTAGGTGAAGCGAGGCCACTATGGAAAAAAGGGGGAAAATAGATGGGCGCGGTTAGATATGGCAGACAGGGATTATGCGTCATAGGGATATTAAAGACGTCACTCCAACGTCGCAATCGAAAAACGGAAGTATTGTCATAGAGAATGCCGATGAAAAGAAATTCTGGAAAAACAGAGAATTATCCTTGAAAATACGATTCTTTGAAACCTTGAAGTTGCTCCCAGAACCACTTTCATCCTTACCTCTTTATCAGTTATCAAGCCATCTGTTGACCGATTTCAGTTACTTTCTAATATTAAAAATTGTAAATATTTTGCAAAACAGCGGGCAATAATAATAACCATTAATAAAACTTAACCTTAACTTTATGTAAAAAGCAATTTGCGATACACCAATGAAAATTTCAAACTTATTTTGGGTTATAAATAAGGGAACTAAATGTGCAAATCGCATATGAAATTCAAAATTTTAAATTAAAAATAATGCAGTGAACGTTTCTGCTTATATCTGGGGCGCAACAATTCACAAATTGTAATCGAGTACACAGAGACTGAATGTTATGGTACACATTTAAGTCTAAAAAATTATTTTGAGCCTTTGCGAAAAATATATCGTTACTAAAGGCACATTTTAAACTATGTCATAATTTTGAATGAAAGGAAAAATCAAATTACAATTGAACTATAATTTATTGTTTAACTTAAATTTCCTTTGGGAGGCGACTTGCATGAGAAATGAATTTGTATCGTCCAAACTTGCAATAATTGAATCGATTTTATTGCAATTTGCAAGGAAAGTTAAAACGGAACTTCACTTATTTTTATCTAATTAACAATGTTTTCTACCATTTTATACTCTATGACGGACTAAATTTGTTCAGAGTGAAAATGTAATGTAATTAAACATAATCAAAAACTTTGAAAGAATACAACCAAATATATTTCTTTAAATGTATTTTTTAAGCCTGCCTTATTTTAACCTGTTCTATTCCATTGAAATATAACTTTCATATCTTTATGTCTTTATACTGATGAACTATTTTCTCATATTTAAACACCGCAAATCAATAAGCATTTAGGCACTTACTGCTCTTTTCATTATCTGCAAAAATACGCAAAGTGGCATTTCTGATGATGATATAAGAAGAACCGATATTAAGGAAAGAGCAAAATCAAAAGGATAGAAGTATGTTCTTTTGTTCATACATATTTCAAATGAAATGATATTACTTAATAATTTTATCGCCAGGCTACAAAGCTTTTCAATTACACGGTTTTATACAAGCTAATTTTTCTAATCACATAATACGCTGCATCACAATCATTATGTTAAGATTTTTGACGACGACACTAGGATTAATATAATGGATCGTCAGTGGGAATGCTTAGTATCTGATAAAAACAAAAATGTAAGCTGTCACTTCCACTTAAAGAATATGTCAAAAATGTTCTTGACATATTTAACGTGCCAATGTGTTTATGAATTTAATATGAAGAAATGCAGAACTGCTTATGAAGACAAATTTGAGGGTAGGAATTATAATCATCTAAAAATGTTTCGGCATTCCTGAAAGCGAATGAAGCTTTTAAGTAATGTAAAATTATGGCTTACAGTTATAATTAAAAAATATACTTTTTTGTTCGTGAAGGCGTTAAAGTGTTTGAATATAAAATTACTATCAATGGAAAATTAACCGACTCTTTTGCGTTGATAAGCTTGACCCCAATTCATACAAGTTTGTCAATATTTAAGTGCACAAATGTAGACCACTCAAATGAAAAGCAGCTTATAATATTTGAACGCGCTTTTTAATAATTTAAGTAGTATATCTACCTGTTTGTTGTCGTTTGGTTGTGTTACTACATGGTGTTGGGGAGGGCTGATAATCAATCCTCAGACAACTGAATTTTAGATCTAGGTTAACAAAAAGGTAAGAATAGATATTTGATGACTGTAATCTGGCAAGAATTTAAGATTATTTAGCAAATCATTATACCTCAGAACAAATTTAAATTTAAAATATATTAATTTTTTCAAGAGACTAAAAATATTTTGCAAATGCATGACTCAACGGCTTTCATTATATCAAAAACGCCCAATAATTAAAAATTTATGAATTCAAGATGACAAAGTTTGTTAAAAAACTGAATGATTTACTTCTTTTTTTAAGGGATATGAATTTTAATATAAAAAGATGCTTAACTATTACTGGACGCAACCAATGAAAAAAATTATATAAAAGGAACCGGGTAATATCTTAAGACATCGAAAACTAATGACTGAAACTATTATTAATATTTTACTAGCTTTTCCTTAGATTTTAATTTCATAAAGATTTTAAAAACATCGTGAAAAATGTTTTGATATTCAAACGAATGGGTTTTTATCCCATATAACACCTCTCTCCCATTCTCCGAATTTGTGCAGCTTATTCTAATCTTCAAAATTCGTTTTGTTCTTCTCTCGAATCTCTAAGTTTGAAAAACTATTGTGAATAATTCCTTAAAGAATTTAAAGCAAAGCAATTTCCCTTATATTGCATTAAAAGAGAATAGGGCTGCTTAATCCATGACTTCCAGCAGGGCTTACAATGTCGAAATGGTTATCTAAAGTTTAGAAAAATATGCCAGAAATGTGAGATTCCGATGAGTTTAATAAAGATACTAATATTTATTTAAATTAATTAAATTTTAATTGTTCGTGTTGGGTGTATTGAAATTAAGAAACTGTCATGAAAGCAAACAGAATCCAAAAAATATGTAAAAGCTGGTTTTCTGTGGTACAATTAATTTAATTATAACTATCAGTTCAAATAGAGCAGTAATAAAATGTTAATAAGCATAAATATGACGAGAGATAAGAAAATTGTTTTGTCTTAAAAATAATTTTTATTTTATGCAAATAAACTGGTATCAACATAGCCAATAGGCAATCTCCAACTTGAGTTAAATGAGTAAAATTGAACCTCAATGTTTCCAAATGATTCAAAAGTGCAAATTGTTGTGTTTAAAATAATAATGCAGAGCAATTTAATTTTGCATTGAATTTGTCCCTTTCAATGAGCTTTTTGTTTGGAGGCAACGAGACAAAATTCGATTGGTGATTTTTATTAACTGAAATGCAACATTAACGCTCGCTTACCTGGAATTTAAGTTTGAATCTGTTTAATTATGTGTCCTGTGTTCGTTAAACATGACACATATATTTCTAAAATAAAATCGAATTTTAAAATTTCAAGTCCAATTAGTTTTTATTGAATGCTTTAACTTTCATTTTGGTAGGAAGTAGTTAAAATATTTGAACAAGTTTAACTGTAGAAACGTTAATATAATTAGAATTACGATTTTCACATATTTCAAGCGTAATCTTTTAATTTGTCATTTATAATTGGTAATATCCTTGAATGTTAGTTAATAGTTACTCCGCTTATCAAAATTTCAACCAAGGCTTATATCTCTTAAGCCTTCCTTCACTTAAAAGAAAGGAAGGTGAAATTTGAAAATGCTTGTAATTGTTACCTCAATGTCCTTTAAACCTTCAGGGCCTGAGAATTTTGTGACCAACGCGTTCGGTTGTAGCCAACTATTAAATTGAACGAAAGTATATTGGTGCCAATTGTAGTTTACATTCAGATAGTACCGTATCTTATAAGTCTACCTGAGTTCCCTTGACATTACGCTAAATTATATAATCGAATTAAGTGTTAATTACAATATGTTTATAGTAAATATATGCAAAGAACTTTATACAAATTTACACTGAAAATGCAATTTTATAGAGAAAGGAACCTTAGCAAAATATTTCATCTAATCTTTCGTATTTTAAAATGCCTAGATATTCATAAAATTTCCTGTTGACTTAACATCAAATAACTTCACTGAAAAAATAAAATTTGTAAAATTTTTTAAGAAATGGGCATGTTATCGGTGATTTTTAGTTATTAAAATGATAACGAGTTTTGGTGTATCAGATAGTAATTTGTCCAATTCACAAATGGGCATCGTTGTTATTTTAAAATTAGAATTTAAAGAATACATATGACATTTTTAAATATAAATTGATGATCCATTTTTGCTGTTATTCAAATTCATATGTTCGACAAAAGCTAATGAATAGCAATTATTTATAAGAAATAGTGATACGACATGTACTACAATTTTCAGGTTTTTACTCAGCTTCTTGCCATATCCCCAATAAGTATTAGATTTTTACCATATACATATGACCTTTGTTTAAAAATTGTTGTTGATAAAAATCCTGCGTGCTATATAAATTTTCATGAAGGAATTAGCAAGGTCAGTTGTTTGAGTGAAAAAAATAAAATATATTAATTTAAAAAAATTAAATATTGAAAGTTTAGAATACAGGAAATATTTAGCATTTCATTTTAAAGCAATTGCTTTTTGATAGCAGGTGTAATTGCGTTATGATTTCTGAATGTATTATATAATGACTGGATAAAGTAATAAGAGGTTTCCACTTTAATAAAATGACGGAAAAGTATCGAAATTTTACATTTTGACATCGATCAGAAATATTGCGTTTCAACAAATAGATAAAAAGTAAAACAGAACTTATTAATTGTATGCATGGTCATGTCATAGTGACTGAACTTTTTTGGAAAGTTGTTCTGTAGTATGTACATATATGTATTTGGTTTTTTGACCGAAAGGTCAGTTGAATATTTTCCTACGGTTTTTAGCGAGAGAAAAATTTAAAAAAGACTTGGAATTTTATCATTTAGTATGTTTTCAAACATGGAAATTTTTAAAGCATCTTAAATCATGAAGGTGCGATCTGGGAATCTCTTCAACATGTACATATTTGAGAGCTAAGTAATATGTAAGGATAAAAAACGAATTTCTAAACTTTATTTACTTTAAGACAGCGGGTTAATATTGATCTTATGTTAATTATGCAGCCGTTTCAATATAAGAGGGAGGTTTTCTATAAACGTGCAGGCAAAATTCCATTTGGCATAATTAGTTGGGTGTGCCATCTATGTCGGATTCCTAAAGGTAAGTGAATGAAAGTCCTATATCGTAATTACTTCTTTGCAACAGGCCAATAATTTCAAAGATCTTTGTTCATCATCAGAACATATATATGTTTATATAATTGATTAAAAATAAATAAACAGCATTTTTCAACAGAAATATTTAAAGGGGAGCACATATTATGGTAAAAAACATTTTCTTTGCCCTTGTAGTATAGTTTAATAAAATGACTCTATTATTTAGAATTTCAATGTATAAGTAAAAATTGCCATATATTTCGTACGGTGTTATAAATTTATAGAAAATATCACCTTAACAAACGTATACAGATTATTCAGCTGTTAAAATTACTGGGTGAGTGAATTTATAAAAGAACTAAGTTTGCATGAATTTCTGCATGGCAAATGAAATCGAGATTTCATAATGCATCCGTTTAGCAGAAAAGTAAAAGTTTTTAAATAAACCTTAAATTAAAATATAATTCAATCGATTAAGTGAGCAAACTGTACCGATTAAAGAGAAATTTTTTAATCTCGGAGACGGAAAATTATGTCTGGAACTAAATTTTTTAACTATCACATATTTAATTCATTTTTAGAGATTAATTAGAAAGATAAAATCGTACCACAAAGTAAGTGCGATTTTAGCAGATCGTGAATAAGTTAATATAGCACATTATTATAAGGAATTATTCTCTGATCAGGAAGGAAATAAAATTTTTCTTCCAATCGACAACCTAGACGTAATTCAGTAGGCGAATTGCAATTTCTAAGTATTACCGTTATAACTCTTTGCAACAGTTATCTACGCTTTAAAACCAGAAAAACTGTTGACCATTCTAAAATATTGCAACCGTTCAAAACAATTATTGGTAGAGTATTTAATTAACATTTGCTGAATATAATATATAAACCAACGAACTTTCAATTGGTGAAATATTGGTGCATAAAAGATAAAGATTCTGTAAGAAATGGACTTGTGGATATGCAACGCACTGCCTTAAAGATACTTGAACATCGAATTCCCATAGAACATTAACATTATACGAATAAGATTCCAAAACAAACTTCATTAACCCCTCCCGTAGCACTTAAAGCAACGAGAGTATTCAATGCCTTCTTTGCTAATCTTCTTGTTGGATAGAGAAAGTGTGGAAAAAATTGACAACGCAACTTTCCGTCCTATTTTGTTTGCTGCTGAATGTGCACTTTTACATAATTCTTTGCAATTCAGGGCTATTTAACAAGACAAAAGATAACATCTCACAGAGCTCTCCCTTCAATGTACTAGAATGTGAAAGCATTGCTTCCTACTGTCCAATTCCATTTCTTGATACAATCTTTTATTAAATATAAACCTACTTCCAATTATTTTGCTCATGTGATATTTAGTGCTTACAGTCATGAATGATTGGAATATCTGATGCGAATCATATAATTTTCGATTCCTTCTTTTATTCATTTATTCGAAAAGGGCCAAATCAAACCTATAAAAATGTCATTTTTAGCCTAAATTTGCTCTGATTTCAGCATTGTGCTATTTTCCTAACTCTTCTCAGTTAGCCTATATTCTTCTCGTTCTTTAAACTAGAATAACAATTTACGCAGAATACAAAGTTTCGATTCCTTCAGGAATCTTTTGAATTAGAACTGAATTTACTTGTGGGGCATTAACTATAATTCTGGTATTTATGTGGTGTGTTCAAGCCTGTATAAATCTATTTAAACATGCAAATAGAAAAAATAGAAATTACATATTTTTATAAGAGTAAAATCAAATGATAAATGATTGATTCCCTTCAAATGTTTTAATAAATTTGTATAAGCTTAATCTGATTTTGATCAGTATTTTATATATCGAGTACAATGCGCAAAAGTTTCTGCTTTTAATTAAAACAAAACTGTGACTTCTTCAAAGAAATGCTTGTAGATGGAATTAAACAGATGTTAATAGACGGAATTTGAAAAATTCTTAAGATTTTATGACTGATTAAAATTTGATGAAGGGTTGTTTTGTTTCTGGAATGATAATAAAAGTACAATCCTAAACATCATGAATGGTGTAACTAACCTGAGGGTGGCAAACAGGAAAAAGTGACAAAGATTGAAGTACAATAGGGAAAACTTAATGAAAAGCTTCTAAATAATAATGCATTGGTTTTTAAGGTAAAGCAGAAAAATGTTTCTGCAGGATTTATTTTTTCCGGGACCAGAGCCAATTAACACATTAACCGAAAGGATAGAAGAGTTTTTATAGTGGGAAACATATTAATAAGGTGCAAATTATTAAATTAGTAAAGAAATTATATAGAAAGCTTAGTAAAATAAATTGAATGCAAATATTTCTTTTTTTCCAAATAAATGGTATGCAAAATTGTCTGTTTGATAATTTACTTTGATTTTTTGATTGCTTTAGGAACTGAGTACTAAATGACTATCCGATTAGTCAGAAGTAATAAATAATATCCTTATTCTAAAGGAAAAATATTAGTGGTATTAATATTTCTGGAATTGACAGCTATCAAATTGTTGATATTGAGACGTAAATTATTATTATTGTACCTTCTGGATCCTGTGACTTATATACGGAGGCAATGAAATCCCTCAGTTGCTGATAAATACAACGAATATTAGTTTACTTATTCGAAAATCAGTTAATTGAATGCAAAGTTTTTGTTAAAGTGATAATAAGCTGACCAGACAAACAACAAATCATTGATTTTCAGAGAAATTTAAAGTTGAAAATGGTCGCGTTTTACTTTTTTATAATAAAAAGCTAATGCCAGTTCAAATAGATTTTCATTTTTCATTACAACAAATAAGATAGGCAAATTATGCACATTTGAAGACAATGAGAGGTTATTCATACTCGGTTAATGTATCTCATATGGACTGACATTGAGAGCCTGGATATCACAAAGATAATATTGTTTGGCACAAAGAATTGGTATTAATGATTATTAATATTAACAACTTTCCAACAAGTTAATTAGAATATAATGAAGAATTTTATTCCAATAGATCACTTTGCAATATTGCATAGGTTTTCCCTTCGTTACAATTTAATTTGCTTTCTATTAAACTTCACACACTAATATGAATATTTTTGTCAATCGGTGTTAAAAATATTTTGATGAATTTTATAAACTTAAAAGTGTTTAATAATTTAACTCTAAGCAACAGTAAAAATGAATAAAGCTAATTCTGGGAGGGACAGTCAATATCAATTTGGAAGGTTTTAACAATAATGACTGTAGGTGGTTTTTCCATATTTCTCTTTTCTCGGAATTCTGTCCTTTTTCCAATTCATGTGCAAACAAATAAATATTACTCGCAAGTTGCGATAAATTTTATGTATTCCAATGTCTGCTAAATTAAACAAAGTCTACAGCTGTTTCCGATGCGAAACTGTTCTGTTAGAAATGTACTTTTGGTGCAAGGTTTAGGAGTAAAATTTTGTATCAGTGCAGATTTTTTTGAAATTTTCTAATCATAAAACAATTGAACTGTTCGATCAATATTTATTTTATAATGTGCAAATCTCTCTAATAATAACATTTTTATGGTTTTGTAATCATCCATTATTAATTACTTGTGTAGCCTTATATACGATTATTTTTACCTTACTATCATTGGAATTTTAATTATCCTGATAAGTGCATGTTTGTTTAGCCTCATGATGTTACAATCCAGAAAACAAGAATATCAAGTACTTATACTGACTAATAAATCTTTAGAAACAAAAGTTTGTAATTGTCAATGTTACAAATGGAATATTATTACCGATTCAATGAAAAAAGTGCCACACATGCAATTTGGCTAGGTCGGTCAAAGAAAATTGTAAGCATTTGTACATCATTTAACATTATACAACGTTTCATTTTCGTATATTGATATTTCCTTGAGAGCGAAAAAATGCTGAGGTAGTAATTCAACTTTACATAAGTTCACGTACTGGATTTTTAATTCCTTCTAATACATCTTCATTAATTAGGTCATAAATGTTTTTCTTCAAAGAATTGTTTTTATAACGTGGCAGAACTACAGTAAAATTTATCTCCTGTCAAGTAAAATACCTTAACACTCATCTTAAACAGAAAAGAAGCGTTCCCAAATAGGAAAACTATACTGGCCCACTTACGTTTTTGTAACTTAAACCAACCCAATAGTAGTTAATGTAATTTTATATCAAAAGATCCCATGACGCATACTACTATAACTAATGAAATGAAAAGACATCTTTTAAATGTGTCTATGGAAGCAAAACACAACAATTTAGAAACTGCAAAATTTCTTAAAGTTGCCAAATTTTTATTCACAAAGTTGGAAAGGAACCGCTGAATGATAACAATGGAGAGGAATCGGCCACCAAGAGAGAGGGTAAAGAGCATTGTTAAAGCTCTGCTCACTCACTCAGTACACACGAGTTTGTGAGAGGAGTGCATGGTGGACGACAATCGTGGGAAGTCAATGCACGACATCTTGTCAATGACCTGAAGGAATAAGGAATATGGAATGTTGTTCATCAAGACTTCGGATGCAGACCACACACTCTTAGGCAAGATCAGTTTATGTGGACAAAAGCAACTCAAGAAAGTCGTTTAATGCGTGCAACCAGAAGAGGTGGATTGTCTTTAGTTTTTCACCGATAAAAACAAGTTCTACCGGAATGAAAAAGTCAATCGAAGAAATGGTGGTGCAGGTGGACCCCACGAACGTTCCAATTGTTATGCATACAAAGTTTCCATCAATAGTGATGGTTTTTGGTATTGTTAGCAGTAAAGGAGGCGCAAATTATGACTCCTCAAGTTATTTCACAGGGCCTTAGAGTCAAGGTAGATGCAGATATTTATGTGAAGACTCTTCAAACCTTGTTGTTAAGCCTTGGATAGGCAATGGAGGAAGACCCATATCTTCCAAGAAGAATCGGCTCCATCTCATAATGCTCTCGAAACCCGGGATTGGATAGCCAAGAATTTTCATCATCATGTCTCACAAAACTTATGGCCGTTTCTTAACTTGCCAGACCTTAATCCTTTGGATTATTACGCCTGGGACGAGTCGAGGCGAGGTGAGCGTGGTTGAAAGGGAAGTTAATATGCATCCCTAAAACACCAAATCCTCCGCTCTGATGAGAGCAATGGCCCAAGTAATGGAGGACATGAATAAGGACCATCTGATAAAAGCTTGCAGTCGGTTTTGGACTCGAATTAAGTGAATAATAGAAGGCGAGGAAGGATAATAAAATAAAATCTAGATTAATATCACGTTTATTTGTTTTATTACAAGAAATCGTAAGTTTCAACCACTAACAGTTTCGTTTTCTGTTTTTCTATAAGTACATAAGACATCTGTAGAATGTCAAAGTATATGCATATATTTATATATGAATTTAATTTGATTGTATCCGGCTACTTAGTAATAGCTGTTTCTCTGTGTCAAAACTTGAAGCGGATGAAAAACATGTAAGAGCATTTTGCCTTTTCGGGCGTTTGAAAAAATGAATTAAGTTTCTACAACCAATAATCATGACTAAAACATCGGTCAAAAATACAAAACTTCTGCTCTAACTCAGGATAAGAATAAAGAAATTTGTATTTTAAAGCCTGAGATACCCATTTTACAAATATCACCTAACTTAAACATCAAATAAATAATAATCTTTGATAAACTGACATTGTTCTCAGCATCTGTTTAACTTCCTCTCATTATAAATTACTGCAAAATGGGTAATAACGAGTACATATCGTCATTAAATATTTCCAAAAATGTTGCTCTGAAAATTTTTTAGACATTTAATTAACCCTACTTTGTCTTATTGTGTTACGTAATTAAAAATACTATAAATAGTAATTAATATAGTCAATAGAAAAGTTATTACTATCTATATTGTTCATTAAATAACCGCAGAAAGAAGAAAGAAAGATTTTGCGCATCCTGAAATTTTAGCCCCTAAAATACTGAAATGTATGACAGTGTGAATTGAATAAATTACCTTTAATTTTAATATCTAATGAAGATCTACCTAAATAAATTAGATAATTGAAGGATATCAATTCAAAAATAGTTTAAGTTCTCTTGTAAAGAATTTTTCAATCTCAATTACATAAATGCAGTTGATCTTGTAATGGTCAGAGTTTGGGCTGTAATTTGTTCATATGCAAATCAATATTGACTTTACAGAATAATTTTGTGAGCTGTTCTATTTATCCAAACTTGACTCAGCAGTTTTACTGGTCGATCTGCAAAGGGACTTTTTAGTCAAGATGCGATTCTGTCAATTTAGATTTCGTCCACTGGTAGAAATTGATGATGGCAATAGTCACTATTGCTATCTGACTAGATGGATGCGGTTGACTGAGAATTTTCAATTCAGGGCATTATCAGAACGTCTTATTTTAATTAAAAGCACTTCTTTCAATAGCTCTGAAAAGTAAAGTAGTGTTAATCTATTGGACTACGGATGTTTCCGTGATACAAAACAAATAAAGGTTTCAATGACCATTTTTTCTACATATTCAGATTATTTTATGGAGCTAGACAAGAACGGTCTTCGCTTAGGAAAAAAATGCGAGGAGAAGATTGTATATTTAGATAAAACTAAGCCCTGTGGAATATTACATGGAGTGGAATACAAGGAAAAAGTAATAAATTATTAAAATCTACGACTATACCGAGGTCAAACTTGCGGCCATTGTAAATAAAATAGCACCGTTTATGAATAGTTCATAGATTTGTAACCATTAAGATTTGTCAACAAAATCTCCTCCATTACAATTATTCGACTGATACATACGTTAGTCTGGTAATGTTTTCATTAAACTAAACTGAAGAATGTTTTTAAAAAAATATAATAATTTTTTATTTACAATTGTGTTTGAAAGTTGATGATGGGGGGGGGGTTTTTTACAAAACAAGTCCTTAAAAAATATTTTGTCTAAATACTTCATTTTAAAGGAAAATAGTTTTAATCAAAATGCAAAACCTATCAGTCACATTTACAAAGGCCCTAACAAAAGGTTATTTTAAAAGGCGTAAATTTGAACGAACTAGAAATTTGCATTTTAACCAGAAAATGAAGGGATTAAAAATAGGTAAAGAGAATTTTACATACTATACTTGAGACATGTAAACAATTAACTCAAAAGATTCCTATCGGAAATTTTGCAGCTAAGTTGCACAGAAGAATATTTGTATCTGAACTGCAATAAAAATTCTTCCCAATTTTTTTGCGCAAAAGCTTCTTTTGCATCATTATATTAAAAAAAGTATTAAACATAATGTTAACTCAAAGCTGTGGCTATGGCTAGTCAATTAGAACGCCAAGAAGTTTTGACAAAAGTAACCAATAATATCAATTCAATTGCTAAAACCGTAAATCTCCATTTTAAAGAAACTTGAGCGAAAAATTTGAATTGTAAAGCTGTAAAATTCTTGAATTTTTTCTGGATTTTGCTCCTCCATCGTCGATAAGATGATCAGAAAAGAAATTCCATTGTCTGATTTCTGCTTGTTATAAGTCATAAAAAGGATAGGAATGGTCGTATTGTATCGTATCTGGAATTTAATACCAGCTCTTCAAAGGACTATTTAAAAACCAGTGGCACTCGGACTGAGAAGAGAAATAATTATTCTGAATGTTATGGACAAAGTCTCCCCACCATTTATTGAAACTAATTGCTCTCTGTTGTACTTATGTCTAATTAGTATATCCTATGCTGGTTTATTTATCAAGAACATACATGCATATTCATATATAATGCATTCCACGGCAACTTCGAAAATCCTTACGATTCTTCATTGCGCCAAAGCAAAGGGAATCGAATAAGCAAATTTTATAAATGATAAGAAAAGAGAATCAAAAAGAAAGCGTTAGAAGTATTAATCCGTTTGTTTATTTGAATCCAAGTTGTATAACATTTACTTATTTACTTATTTGACAGTTCACCGATGCACGGTCCACAATCTGTAGTACTTATTGAGAACTAGCTTTATTTATGAGTCTGTCTTGCCACTTCAAGAAATTTCTTCATCCACTGGCCAAAAGATAAGCATGATCCAACATGATCTTAAGCAAACGGAATTCACAGAGTGGAGAAAGTATAAAAAATGTACGGAGTACAAAGAGATTAAAAACACAAATTATAAAAGGCGAAACGAGTATTTTTTGCCAACTGGCAAACTATTTGATTTAACAGATTTCCTTTATTTAATGTTGAATTTGATATTTTTCTTCACTTGGCGAAAAGATTTTTTTTCTTCATATGATTGCTTTAATTTTAGTGCTTAATTTCTTCGTTTATAAAAAGTTCTCAGGTTAAAATCTAAAGAAATATAAGGAAGTACGACATTTGAGGCAAAATAATGAGTCTCTCCAGAATTATAACCTTGTGCCAACATAAAGCAAACATAAGTTGTTTCATTAACTGTTCAAAATGTTCAACATAACGCGCGAACGAAATTTCAAATTTATCAGGAGAAAACCATTTTTTATAAATCAAAACTACTAGTCTGATTCAAAACCTAGTCCAATTTCTTTTCTGAAATAAATTGCATCAGCCTTCAGTAGCAAAGCTCAATATTTAAAGTTTCTAATATTTTATTTGATCATCTAATAAAGTGTCTTCTTAATGAAATCGGATTTTTACTCGTTTCGCATTCATTTGCCTTTACGTGAGTGAATACAAGCGTGAACACTCTGTCTAAGCTAGTGAAAAATATCATAAAAGGGTGTATTTAAGTTAGTAAAATAAAATTAATAAAAATATTTTCCAATGAACATTATAAAATTGAAAATTTATCGCTTTTACTGAAATTAAAGAAATGTAATGCTAGTGGAGACTTGAAGTCAAATTGGCCTAATAGTTAGACAACTGAATATTGTTGGATATTTTATTTTAACAAGAAATTTTCCCCTATTGTTTTTTTTATTTTAGTACAACAAATCTCACAGTTTGAATAAAACGGAAAATTTTGTATGAAAATAATGAAGTAAATGAATGTATTAAGTGATTTTGATTAATCTTAAAAGTCAATCAAACTCTTTAGCGACAATTATCTACCCTTTTTTAGTTATCCGGTAAGAGGCATAAGGTATGTATTAAACTTTCATTTACACTTCACACAACTAGGACCGATTTGTAAAGGGAATTAAATTCTAGTTATGAAAATAATACTTGCAATTTTCTAGAATAATAAATGCTAGCATTTCTAACTTCAAAGAGAAAACAACTATTTTAACCAATTGTTTGATGCAAAGGACTGCTCTGAAATTAACAATGGAGAAAGATAAAAAGACAAAGGAAGCGCTATCATATCAAAAAATTTTAGCAAATGAAATAAACTTAATTTATACTTTAACCTTTAAAGGATTGTAATTTTACCTTTGTAGTTTTAATTTTCAAGACTTCATTCTACTGATCATAGGTATCAAATAGTAGACAGCTGTCTCAGATTTCGTTCGAAAAGTCAGAAAGTGTGAGCTTAGACAAAATAGCAAATAAATCGTGAGGTGAAGCATCAGTTAATGAACGAGGCTAAATAAGCATTAAACTTTCATTGGTGTTATTGCAGACCATATAGGTCTTGATTCAGATTTTGAGATTTGAGGTTTTCCTAACATTATTGGCAAAATAATTAATAATTAACTGCCGAATGGTTCAGATTTTTTTATAAAGAAAACTATAATTAATCTTTTATTTCCATCTTGATAGTGAAATTTAATAATTAGCTGTTTATAAAAATCTGTATCACTAGTCGTCAGTTGTTAAAACGTAAAATCAGGTAACGCTCTCAATTATCAACAAGATCACTGTTCCTCGGGTGCAATAGTCAAAAAGGACTTTCATTGTCCAATTTCCGGGTGTTTTAATTTTACGAAAGAAAGATGGTTAAAGGGACAAACTCAGAATGGCATTCTCATTGTTAACGCTTGAAAATGCAGCTGTGTGCCTTTTTCCGGATGGAAGGTAAAGAATAAATTATCCAGCTTCCTTAATTTCTACGAAAACATCACCATTAATATGCATTTTCTTGTTCAAACAGTATATTATACCTAGTATTCAATAATAAACTGGCATACCCAAATTAAATTCGTAAGAAAAAAAATAGCATATGATAAAATTTCACTATTGACTACTTCCCGTAAAACAGAATATATTGCGAATATATCTATATCTCTTGCTTAGAATATTTGCGCAATAAATGATTTATGACTTAAGAAGTAATTTTAAAAAAGTGTTTGTTTTAGCTTGTCACTATTTTAGTATGGATGACATACCTGGATGGCATAGTCTGACTAAAAGAGCATAGGATTGATTACAAAGAATTCTCGATCACACGAATAAATGGAAGGAGAATTCCAAATTCTGTAACTTAAAGTAGCATTCGATTGTGCATTTGCTTCCAAAGATCTATACCTCTTAAAAACTCTGAAATATAGGGTTAACGATATTATAAAAGCATATAAACTGTAAATACAAATTTAAATGAATTTAAATTCAAATAAAAGCACCTTTCTAAGAAATTCCTGTATTGACCTGAAAAAGTAGAGTTCAGGCAGTCATTTAATAATTCGTTGACCATAGGAAATAAGTATCAAATTCGCAAGTAGCGCAATTCTAGCAGTAAATTTAAATGAAATACTATGGGAAAGTTCGCTCTTCTGAAGAGTGTGAGTGTAAATGGCAGTCAAAGTATTTAGAATATTTGAGCGGGTTTTTCATTGCTTTTCACACATTCGCATAATTTATTATTGGAGAAGATAGAAAGAAAACTGCAATGGGAATGACTAAAGGTTTTCGCTATTTCATCTTAGCTTTGTTAAGACTGAAAGCTAGTGAATATCGTTTGAAAACACTTTGTCTTTTCAACCATTGGAAGAAAAAATGATTTGAAGTAGATAACAGGAATATTAGTAAATCTTGACATCATCTACTACCGAAGAATGAAATTAAGTAGGCCAGATGACAAGCTGTAGTCAGAAATATTTTTCCCTACGGGAATCCTGTTCCATTCTTATTGTGGTACTGTGGTAGAAATGAAAATTGTTAAGGCGATTTAACGCTAGTGGTTTGGGCTTATTTTGTTGATGATCCATCATATGCATATTAATTAAGTGTTAATAAAATAGAAATAGAGAATATTTACACACTACTATGAATTTGTCGAAATTTTCTATATAATAAGTATCCGGCTGCCGAGTCATGCGTTACAATTTAATGATGGGTATCAAAAATAACTTTAATTTTTTCATTAAATTGAGATTAAGATATTAACTAGTTTTATTAATAAACTGTTTTAGAGTGAAGAGGGATCACGTAATAAAAAATGAGTTAAATTCATTGTATTTTTAAAGTTAAGCAAAGAAGGGTGATAGTTTCCGTGTTCTGCTACTCAGCGTTTAAAGCTATTTTTCTGTAAATCTGCTACTGTTTTCTGGCCCTCAATTCCATCTCGTTTTAAGCCGCAGACTCCTGCCTGGACGATCATAGCAGTGCCGCAATTTAAACATGATAAAATCAGCAGTTCGATCGATTGAGCGCCAAATTTTTGGTTGCTGAGTAGGGGAAAGGACTTTAATTAGGAGACTGGATTTTTTTACTCATATTAAGAAGACGATTAATAAATTACATTGCTGACATAAAATGCTGTAGGGTATCATAAACCCGTTAGGTTAATGGCCAAATATATTTTGAATATTTAAAAAATTCTTCTAGCAAAATTTATGCAACATTTAAGATGTCGAACATTTAAAAAACCAATATTTCTTGTGAATATTCTTTCAAGTAGTAGTACACGTTTGATTTTAAAAACTGACCAATTGGTAGAATATTTACATATTATACTTACCTGGCATTCCTGCCTACACAGCCCAAAATAGAATATAAACTTGGCATTAGAGATCTTTGAATGAAAGAGCCTGCTTAATGAATATGAAAAAGGAAAGTTAAGAGCAAAAATGTGAAAACATAGGTGATTGCGAAATAAAACAATTATCAATAACAATAACGCGAGTTCTGAAATGGGTTTCAAATCCGCCATGTTTGCATCCACCTAAAATTAATTGCTTCCTAAAATAACAAGTTCTTCAAATTTTATTTCCAATAAGATAAAGTAGAAATTATGATAAGTTGTGCTAATTTTAACCAAATGATGAAATCAAATGTGCTATTCCTGATTCAATAAAACGACGTTTAAACAAAAAGAAGATACTTCATGATTATTAACCAAAAATTTATTCTAAAATTCTAAAACAAACCGCTTTGATATTTATTTTGTGGTTATTTACTATGATTTTCCTAATAAATGTACTCTCTTTCCGAAGGTTTACTGAAAGTCCATTATTTAGTACTTACTTCTATATTTTCTATCATCCGACTTTGAATAAACGTAATACTATTCCGTATTACTTTTGTTTAGCAAAACAAATATTTCATCAGGATTAGCTTTACCCTTTCTTGCGGAGTTATAATTATTCATTTAACAATAGCAACAGTTTCAACAGTATTTTGAGAATAAATATTTGCTGCAAAATTTTATTTCACTTACCAAAGATCAATATGGATTATCATCAAGAAAACGTATATTTTACTGGACAGTCGATTATTTGGAGAAGAAGAAAATATGGCTTACATCATAACATAATTGTAAATTTGAATTTTTAGAGTTAAATGAACAAATTAGATAAATAACTTTGTTTGCCAGTAAATCAAATCAAATTTTCAAGTCCTTGGGGTCTTTGTAGAATTTTATAAATATTAAAATATTATTAATTAGGTAATATTTTCATATCAAACGTGTAGCTTTATATTCAATGTGATAAGCGGCCTAATTATCTTTAATCAATTCCATCTGGTAATATGAATTATTTAAATTAATTATTCAATTTTTTCTGATTTAAATACAGTGTCAACGGAATAAGATTAATTTTAATAAACTAATTTATAGGATAGTAAAAATTTGCCTTTCCAGGAATTTAGATGACTGAGTCTTGAAAAGCCCCGAAAATGTCATTTTTTTGTCATTCTTATTGGAATTTTAATTTGTGATTTGGCATTTCTGAATGACATTTGTCTGTTAGTACACATATTTATTATTAAATAATTGAACAGAGATCTGGTGGAAGCTATTATTAAATCCATTTAATAATACGCACACATTAAATTAAACCTCTGAAATAGAATTTTCTAAGAAACTAGATTAATACGTGTTTGGTGAAGAAATTGGAACAAGCTAGGTGTGGGTGTTATTAAATAATACAAAGTGAAGTTTAAATATTTATTGAGTTTTTCAATGAAACAGTTTAACTCATGATTTAATACTGATTGATTAAGAGTCGAGTTTATTCCATGCTAGATTTCGTATCATCATAAATATTTATTTGAACACGCGAGGGAATCTGAGATCTACTGTATATTTCAAGAAGAAACCACTTTTTTTTCTATTCTCCTTTATTTAAAATCGATGTTTGGTCCAAGTAACTACACAGGGGCAAAATTTGTTTTGCTAATATCTAATACCTTACGTTTTCAAACCAAACGTAAACATCATTAAAACGTGGTGGATAAATCGAGATTTTCTCACAAATGTGCTTGCCATTTCAAATAATCATCTATGCCAAATATTCTTCTTCATTATTTGACAAACAGCCACAAGCAAAATTAAAGTGCAACGAATAATAGTGTTTGCAAAAGTAGCAATTCAACAAACACAACAACCTCAATTGTTGTAATATGTCAAAAATAAAAATACATCATAATTGCCTAAGTATAGCAATTTTTCAGTAATAACCCTTGAGCCTAATATATTTACCTTAGATGTTTCTCAAAACTTTTGTTGAACAACAGCATTAATTGAAATTGTTTTCATAAAAAATCATCTTGCGTTTTAGCGGTTGTGCGGTTGTAAGAGATCGGTTACCGGCACTCTCGATACGCTGTAATTTTAAGACTTATGTGCAGACCTTCCATTTTCGCGCTCTCACAAACTTTCTTCACCTTGCTATTTCGGTTATCGTTTTTCCTCTCTCTAATAAATTTCAATCTTTCTTTCTTACGAAATCAAATTGCTGTTGGACAATAAGACTTGACCTACTTGCCACTGTTTGGATTTTTATTTGAAAACTGCTATTCATTACTCTAAAAATATTTACAAAGGGTGTTCTTACACGAGTTTACAGGTTATCAGTTAATATTCTTATACTTTTACATTAAAACGCGTTAGCCAGTGCAGTTGTTAAAGTCAATAGCCTGAAGAGATACTCATTAAAAAACAAAATTTTGAAGAAAGAGCAATCAATATTCCCTATACTTCCTTAGAATCACCTTTGACAAAATAAAGAGGTTTTCGGCTATTGTTTTCGTTTTGATAAAATTTTCATGCAATCCGTGAATAATTTCTTATTGATTTCAATCTTTCTATAAACAGTAAACAAAATAAGGTCTGTTATGCTAACCTTTATTTTATTATTAATCAAAAATATTTAACAGAAATCTTAAAAGGCTTATAGTTTTAGCGTTGCGAGTTTTAACACCTCTAAAGCAGAGCCCTCCAACTAAAATTAAGGCTCAAAAAGTCCACGATAAAGTTTCATGGTAAGCCCATAGAGATTTGACAAAACAAATAAAACGGTTCTATAAAATTAGACTTTGGTTCTGACAAATATCTTAAACTGGCATCTCAGAAGAGAGAGACCAACATTATTCAATCAGCTCTGTTTTGCTATGATCATGTAAATTACCTAGTAATAAATAAGTTTACTCTACTTCTAAATCTTTGAAAGAAAATGTGTTAAGGATGCCAACTTTGGTTGCCTTCCTCTTGGAACTTTGAAAGCCAACTTTACAGCTACCTAAATTGTGGGATTTTATGTTTATTTTAGAGGAATGTGTGAATTTGATGCCTTTTAGAATTCAAACCGGTCATGCATGTGCAGAAATAATGGTATAGAGGCAGACGATCAAAACTGAGAAATATACACCTGCAAAATATGACTGCAAATGGGGCCCTTTTACATGTGAGACTTGGCGCATATACATTGGTCAGGTAGTGGGCCACAATAAAATGATAATTATTTAGTTTAATAAAAAAGAATATCGTTTGGAGTAGTAAGACGGTAAATGTAAGAGTCCAAATCATATAGTAAGAAGGCGTCATCATTTAGCCAATATGGTTGATAAAACCTTATATAAATGTGCTCTTCTTGTTCATGTAAAAGCCATACTGTTTTAAAATTAGAAATGAGTAAATTGCTAATAAGTTAATTATCAATGTGTTTAGGGGAAGAAAAGGATGGAAATGACGACATTTCAGTAAAATGGAGCCTCAACCTGAAATCGCTTTTGTCACTGTGGTTGAAACGAATGTAATCATCCTGTTTGGTGATGCACAAAAAATCTAGTCCCAAAGTAAAGCGATTAACTAGTCAAATTATGAAAGTGCAAGTCAAACATATTCCCTTACATGTCCAAATTATTCTCGTATCTAATGGATGATTTGATACATAAGTAATAACTCAATTAGGGCGAAATTGTATTCTATTGTCAATTAATGTGATCCGTTGCAGATTGAAATGACTACCAAAAGGAAATCAGATGTATAGTTTTCAGAATAAAAGTCAATATGAGTCTTGTGATGTTTCTTATATGACAAAAAATTATAAAAGTTATTTTCTACGGTGTCTTATAAATACTGCATAAGAATATACCTTCCACCTTATCGCAGGCATACCCACGCAAGGAAAGTTAGTTATGAGAATTAACGTGGCTTATTGGTCGTCGTACTTGTCTGCCATGTCAGAGATCACATGTTCGACCCCGTCGGTGCACATCCAGTGAATGAAATGGCCAATCACACTAGTTAAATCAGGCTAATATAGAGTGTAGCCGAGTTTGAATCTCTGACCAGAAGGCTCTAAGATCCTACCCTACCAAAAATGGGCGGTGAAATACTTTTCCTAAATAGATTACCAATTATTATTACCATTATTAGATATCATAATTAATACTTATTTTTCGTGGACTGGTTATTATCTAGTGGGATATTCAGTGTTGTATTTATAGTACCTTGCAGAACTACTTGATAAAGTAAAGATATACGAGTTGGTGGGGAATCCAGCCATTATATTATTCAGTATAATAGTAATAGAGCACTTTGAGTTGTTTCATAGAAAATTTTGTATTTTTTATTATAAAAAATCTTGTTATGAACAATATAATATTCCAAACTTAGAAAATTTATAACTTTTGGATAGTTTGCCGAAGTGTCTTAAAGAATTTCAATCCAAAACTTTGCAACACGCTCTTAACTAAGCATGATGGTACGTATTGTTTGGGAATGGGGATGAATGTCACTAAGACCATGTCTTTTAATCACCATAGAGACATCATCAGTCCATTTCTGGATGACAGCTCGAATTTGCTCCTCTAAGGCCCTCATCAATATTGTTAATTCAGTAACAAGTTAAAAGAAATACATACCCCGCAAATTGGTTAGGCTTTGCAGCGGTTTGTCCTAAAAGTATGCAAATTTGTAATCCATCGTCTAAAAGCTGGAAAATTCTTGAGTAATCTTAGAAGAAACAAGCCACTCCTAATTGATACTCGCCTACGCCTTTTAAGACGAAAAGAGCCGGAAAAATAGATTCAACTCTCATACGTAAACCCACAGAAAAAATGCTTAATATGGAAGGTATGTTAGGTCCCAGTTTTGGTAGCCACAACCTGTTGCTGCTGTCTAAGTTACTATGATTTATAGTTGTTGATCATGTAAACAAAGTCTAGACTTCTAGATTATTTAAATGGGTGTTAAGTAAGAAAAACAGCGTGCATACAATGAGAAATTTAAAATTAAATATGCCGAAATGTTTTGATAAAAAATAAGATAAACGATTATTACCCAAACGAACATAAAGAAAATTTAGCAACAAAAAGGGGATTAAAATAAATACAACAGAGTATTTTGCAAATAATAAAATTAAATAAGCTAATTACACTCAAACATTACGTCTCTTGATATTTATTATTGTCAATTTCTCAAATTTGGCGAACACTAATGCGATATCCAAAATTCACCGCAAATTTTTGCCTGTATCGAATTCACTTCTGCTGCGGAAAGGATGTGGTAAAGGTGGAAACAACAAAACTAGTCTGTAAACATTTTCGCAAGACATTTTTTGTGAAAAAGCTGGCCATTTTATTCTATACGCGGGGCAAAACAATTTTACCACAACAAGACCGCAAAATTACTCAATATTTTAACACTATTGTCTAAGTAAATTAGAGGAAACATATGTGATTAGATATGACTATTTTTTGGGATGCAGCCAGTGTGTTAACTCTTATTTCTCACGATAATGTAGAGGGGAAAAGTAGCTATAATGTTCTAGATCGACAGCATTTGCAGAACACATTCAAATGTATATAAAATAATCTTCGGGATTTCTTGACCAGTTAACTACATTTAAAATTACCACATGTAAGCTCAAGTGGATTATGCTCCGCTTAAAACACCTTTAGGAGATTCATCGTCCTGCTCACGTCTTATCATTCTAACTTCTAGCCCTTTAAAAATAAATCGAAGTGCTTAGATCAACCATCTTGACTAAGCAACTGGACAAAAGGTACTAGACGTTGTGGAAAGGAATGTTTTAATTAATCCCATGGAAAATACATTAAATACCAATTTTGAAGGGATTTCCCACAGTATTCACCTCCAGATGACTCGAAAAGGAAAATCGCAAATATCAGTTCAACATATTTTTATTCAAGACTATCTACTACTATTTCATTTATTTAAATAATATATCAAATAATATTGGGATAATTTTAAATTATACCCATTAATGCTTTGATCTTGGCTCTGAACTTGGTTAATTAAGTATTATGGTATTACAAATGAGTGTTTCACACAGCAAAAAACTGACTAACAGGTAATTATCTCAAAATGAAACTCATTCCGATTTTTAGAGTCTTCATGACATTACCAATGATTTTAACACTAACATTCAATATTTAGCTATAATCTTTATCCAAAAGAGCCCAAATGATTAGCCAATGATCCATGTGATGCCTAGAAATGCCGCTTTAATGGTATTATTAAGGCAATACTACAAAGTATACATATATATACTTTTAAAAGGAATTTACTGCCCCTAATTTCGTAAAAGGGAATTAAGTTCTTTCTACTAGTTCTTATTAAGAAGAGAATTTGGTAGACAGAAGCGGAAAGCGAATTAAAACTAAAGTAATTCTCAGTGGAACTAACAAGACCTGCCTAAGCTTAGAACGAATACTTAACACAGGGACTTAAAATAGAATCTACCAGAGGAGCGTGGAAGAACGAATATTCTAAAGAATTATGAAAACGTCTTCTTTCAAGATATTTCAAATTTGAGAATATGAGATGATCAAATTACATATTGAACTGGACGATCTTCCAACATTTAAATATAACTAATCCCGTTCATCAAATTGATAATGTAAAACAATCAATCTAAACCTATTAAGCAATTTAGACAAAAGTGTTAAGTGTGATTAATGAATCGTGTACTGATTGCAGTCTTAATCTTCATTATGAGACATCATTTATAATTTTACTATTGGTAGATAAAAATAGGAAACTGGTGGGTCGATCAGCTGTCTACCATAAATTAAATCTAAATAGTTATCCACAGCTAAACGAATAGGATATCATGTTAAATACTTAATCAGTTAAAACTTGTCTCAAAAGCTGCTCTTGTTTTAACCATTTATAATAAAATTACTCGACTCTTATTGACCAGTGCTTAAACTCTCAAGTATCTCAAGATACTTTAATTACCATTTTAACTATTTAAAACTGCTAAACCCCAGAAGAGTTTGGGGCTGGATTGATGGATAAATTTAGCCAAGTTTTTAAGTTTTATTTCTTCCCATTCCATACCATTTCAGATTTAGTGAGGAATAGGTAAAGCTTGCTTTATCGAGATTGATTAGCTGATGCTTAAATTCTTAAATACAAAATCGATTCGAAGATAAATAAATTTTATTCAAAATCTATTAAATAATCGATTAGTTGGTTTCTCCGCTGGTGCTGGGAGTCCAATCTGTAATTATTAGTTAAACAGGTCTCCGGATTATTCCATAGTCCAAAGTTAAAAGTAAATTACCATAATTTCATAATAAAGAAAAATAGCTTACTTTCTTCCATGTCCATAATCAAAGTAGTTAATAAGATCAATGATTTTTTATTAGAGTCAGTTCTCACTAAGGTATGGTAATGTGAAGCTCGAGCGAATCCATCTGAACTAAGAAATAACAATGCTCACTTTTTTGAATGATAGGCAAAACATAATTCTCCCCTATGCACCCTCAGTGTAAAACTAACAATGTCGCAACGTCTCCAAACTTTTAGTTAGTGGCTAAAAGTATGAGATCTAGAAGGCCCTTAATCTTTGAAAAAATATCAAAGATCGCATATTAACGATGGCAGATTCAAATTCATCGCTCTTTTTGTAACTGATGATTCCATCTACTACTCAATTTACTATCTTGCCATCGACCCTCCTTTTAGCTCATTTGAAATCTGTAAAAACATAATGATTACCACCACTTTGCAGATGAAATGGCAAGTGCTGCCTACCGAGCACCTCAAATTCAAGCAAGCATTAGAGATTTGTGAAATATTTAAATATATTTATTCCATTTTCCACGTCTTATTCAGTCGCTCTTCCAACTTTTGACTTTGGATATATAAACCCCAGTATTTAAACGGCTCTGAAGTGGGCCTCTAGAAATTCGAGATTTTCCATTTAAAACTTATCATCTCAATGTTCATTCCAGTTAGCAGTAGGAAGCACAAATATACGCTTTGATATCTTTCAGGTGGTTGCAGTTAATAAAATATCATGCGAAGTTGAAATTGTTCTAAATATAGCCCTCGAAAGATAAACTCCCCTGTCTATATTTATCTGTCAAAATAAAAACTTGCACAAATGCATAAGTGTATCTAATTCTCAATCTGGTGGTTTAAAAACTGCTTTGGTACGCATACCAGATATTGAGTTTTACCAAAACCTTCTCAGTTATTTTCTCCTCTGAGCAGCTTACTTTCTCGCAACAGTAACATCCGTACTCATGAGACGTCGGAAGAGTGAGGAAATTTACAAAGAACAACTAATTTACAGGTAGTCATTAGACTCAAAAACAGCCCGTATTATCGCGAATAAAAGTTTAATTGAAATAAGCAAATAAATACACAGTTCATTATAAGCATATCGGATAAAATAATAAATGAATCACAAACCAGCTTCATATTCAAATTTCTTGTACTCCTCATGAATGACTCCTGCTTGAGCATTTATCGCACATTAAATGACGTTAAAGTTCAAAAGGAGTGGAAGGAAGTTGGCTTCACGAAATCCTGTGTTACACTAGAAGAGTCTTCAAATCTGTGGTGACAATCGGAAAAAGAGTAAGACACTCAGACGTCAAGAGTATGTGAAGTTCTTTCCAGCCCGAATTTCAGCTTGTTCAATCACCTCATTTCCACTGCCACTATCAACACCTCTTCCAGCTGGATACCCCTACAAAGGTGTCAGTCCCAATGTCCCCAAAACATGTGGCTTTCACAGCCCCTTCAGCACCGACTACTCATAGTTCGGTATTTTACTTATGGGATCGACTGTGCTAACTGTTAAATCATCCGCAGGATCGTTCACATTTTTTCTCCATTAGATTTCCAAATGATTGAAAAATTACTTGGATCTGAAAATGCCTCAGGAGGTAGATCATAGATTATCTACACTTTGACTAATTGCTCTATCAAGGGGTTAGTAGTAATAGACTTCTCTAACCCTAAGATTCACTCACAAACCCACGTAGCTGATGTGATAGGGTATAGATCAGACTAATTTGACAATGGATTTGCAATAAATTCTAACTAAAAACAGCTGGTATGGGCTAATAGAGCCGGTCAGTCAGTAGAGATAAATGATTTGAGATTCCATGACCAACAAATAGATTCAATCAATTGACAGATAAACTCTTGAAGGATGAATCCCTTCTTCTTCGAAATATTTATCTTACGTCATCGCTAATCACCAAAATATGATTATTTCGTCCTTATAGCAATGTCTATAAACTTTTAACCTCTCCTGTGACCTTAAGCACTCTTGAGATAAACATCGTGTGTCCTCAACTGGCCTATTGTCATCGATCGGAAAAGGTAAGCATACCTCAGACGATAGTGGCATACATCGCTTAGTCGGCTATGTTATTAACCAGTCCTGTCTGCACTGCCCCATCCTTTTCCTACAATCGTCCCGTCTAATTAAAGCATACAATTATACCCTTATGCCTGTCCTCACCCAAGTGACGATTATAAATAGCCTTCCACTACACACACATACACGGGAGACCCTAGCTCGTCAGACGCATCTCCCTTTGCTCAATCCTTCTCCTTCAATTCTCTATTTTCCCCTTGAGACTCTGTACTAAGGTTTGTTCAATACAACCTGGTCTACGCGATCCTTGGCGTTAGCCATCTATCTGCTACACTCTAATTATCACAAGCACGAACTTAATCAGAAGCTTGGAGGTTAAACACTGGAATTTGAAACCCCGGAACATGACGCAGTGAATTAAGTATATTACATAAACAATCTGATGAATCTCGATTTTAATTGAAATAAGACATTTATGGTGGACAGACTTTATTCTGCCATCTACCCGAGTCACCAACGTTAACACTTATTGGTCTATTTTACTTTTCTATGATATTGTAAATTTTGTTTAACATTCGAAATGTTGGCAAAAATAGAAGATTGTTGCTTTATTTGGTTGGGGGTCATGTTTAAAAGAGTAACTGATAGTATGTTTTCAATACAGTGATCGAAGTCCTGTCTACTGTCCTGATCCGTCTGCTATAAAATTTCAAATATTTAATCAAAATAACAGAATGTAGACATAACTGGTCCATGGCTTCGTTTTAGAAGGTAAAATTTCAAAATTTATTTTCGAATTGTGACGAAAATGTAATCACGAAAATTGATCAATGAAGTGAAGAACCGGTACAGTAAACAGGCAACAAAAACACTAAACCATTCTGCATAAACTACGCTCTACCTTTTGAAGACAGACGTTAATGCATGCAGCAAAAATAGAATTTGCCTTAATAGATACAATTAGAGTTACTTCAAAGTTAGGACTCTCAAACACATAGAGTAATTCAGAGATTTTCAATAAAAGTTCACACATTCTTTTCAACGACAGGACAGTCATTGTAGGGCTCACAACGAACAGAACAGAATGATTATCAGCACCAGCTATTAAAAAGGAACAATAGTAAGATCGCCAAATTTAAATTAGAAACTCTTTGGCCTCAAAACAAAGGAGTTTGATAAATACGTTGATGCAGGAATATTGGATGCAGTTATTTCATTTGTTATATTTGCGGCACCCTGTACACAAAATGATCAAGCATCAAACCATCTGTCATGCTGCATTATCGTGACATCGCTTAAGTGGCGACGTCGACAGCCGCATCACCATTTTATACGTTACTGCTCCTCATGATAATGATAAATCATGACATTTTCCTCTTTATAAATCAGAAGAGTAGAATTAATATATCTTTTGAGCGCCGTGGATGCAGTATTCACAGTCTGGGTCACTGATGGAGAAAATGTAGTTAAATATCCCATCTACCAACATCGCTGTCACCGACGACAGTGACAACAATAGCATTTTGTAAAATACATTCCTTTTCCAAGTGCCCAAGGATTAAAATTTAAATCACTTGAATTTTTGCCTTTAAGTGATCCAACGCTTTCGGATGCCTGAAGGCAGATGACGGCAAAAGTGCGACATTTATATATCAAAAAGTTACCGTCACAATGCTGGCAAGGAATGCAATGTTAGTCTGCTACCTGCAAAGTGATATAACTGTGGGGTGATAAAAGTCAATATTGAAGTTGCTGTCGACGACAGATAAACTCATTATGTACCCGATTTAGCAAAACATGTCTGCTAGATTACTCTCACATCGTCGAGTTTAATGTGAGTTCAGTAGTGGAGCAGCAATAATCAGTCTCCTAGCCCATGAACCACCCATATTCATATCACTTCCCTATCGGCAAAATTAAATCCTTTATGCTTTTACCTTTATAGTACAACGCGTGCTATCATTTGAAGAAGTATAGGGCTTATTATTATGCACAGACACTGGTAAAATATACAACCGTACCAAATGATCCCGCAGCCGACCATGCACATGTCATGTCCATCTATCATTACCCCCTGTCGTGACCCCGATTGATTGACACATTGGTTAATTCATGAACCCGCATGACCTCATTTTTCAAGCGGCCAATGCAAAAAATACCACAGTACCGGTACCATGTATCATTGCAGAATTTGGCGTGTATATAATCGCAAACGGCTGATATAACTGTCATGATCCAAATTTTATGGCAAAGTTCGCCTAGGCCTCAACCTGGTGATATAAAAACATTCTTAGCACACTTTCAAGACATTGCTTACTGCTCTAAACAGTTTACTTTCTTGCAACAATTAGATCTATATTCTGACATGTGAAATTATAAGACTCAAAAACTACCCAATTATCACAAATGAAATTTTATTGAAACGAACAAATAAATACACATTTCTTTATAAATGCATCGAGGAAAATAATAAATGCATCACATATCATTTTCGTTTTGTTCGAATTCCCCATACCCCTCATGAATTATTTCTGATTGAGCATTCGCCGCACATTCCCCTGAAGATCCGTTGGACGATGTTGAGGTCCAAAATGGATGGAAGGCTCTTGTTCCATGAACTTGTGTGTTATTATTAATTGCAGCACTTGAAGAGTCTTCAAAAGCTGTAGTGACAATCGGAACAAGGGAGAGACAATCAGACGTCGGTAAGGTGTGTAATTCTTCCCCTGCCCGACCTCCATCTTGTTCAATCATACCATTTCCACTACCACTACCTCCCCCACCGATAAGATACCCCACAGAGAAGTTAGTTCCAACATTTTCAGAACATCCAGACGCTTCCACGTCCTCCTCGGCAGTCACAACTTCACAATTCAGGAAGTCACATATGAGATCATCTGTGCCGACTGCTGAAACATTCGCAAGATCATCCACCACATCTCCATCAGATCTCCAAATGTGGTGATGCTGGTGATTTGATGATGTCGACTGGTGGTGAACATCTTCTGAGCTAGTAGGATGGGAGGGCGACTGCTGTTGAACGTTAGCGGTTGCGGTAGTAGAGCCAGAGGTTAGGAAAGACGAAAAGAAATCAGAGACACAAGGGAGGACAGTATCACTACGTGGAGGCGGGTGATTGGAGAGCTGTGAGGAGGGAGGAGGTGGATGAAGTAGAAGACTTTCGTCAGTTAGGTTAGTTGTGGAGGCGACACTACAAGCTGGAATCCATCCGGACTCGGTCTCGAAGGTCACAACGTAGACTGGTTGCTCGATAACTGCAGTTGAGGTAACGGTTGTACAGAGCCGATCGCCGGAAACCTGAAATAAGAGAAAGGCATAGATTATAAGCATATAAAACTTTATTTCAGTTATTCATAGATCCGTAGAATTTGAATTTATTATCTATAGCTTTCTCCAACCTCAGCATTCACTCACGACCCAAAATAGTAGAGATGATTGATTTAACTTGAAATAATCTGATTTGTATTGAATTTTAATGAGATATATTGTGTCAAAATCACGTTAGCTTGTAACAATTAACCATCCTCGATTATTAAAAGCGGTAAATGCATCGATTCGGCATTCAATTTAATTAGAACATTGCGGACTTGAACTCACCCAAAAGCACAGGGATAAATCTGTCACTTTTGAAATTTGGGACAGTAAGATATTAAACAAATTAAGTAAAATGTGGACAATATGATAAATCGTGATGTCGATCGAAACAATAATCTTCGGATAACCAGACTTTACACTCCACACAAATTCAAATACTTCCACTTTATTATACCATTTTACTGTTTCCCGCGTTAAGAGGCCTTTCCAATAATTACAAATAGTAATTTTCTACCACAGATAATAAGAGGGGGGAATTGCATAGTTTAATAGTGCGAGGATATTTTGAGATTAACTTAGCAGTACATTTTGCATACATTCAATAACCATTTATAGTGCCTGAAGATTAATCGATTTCATTAATTCTCTGTAAAGGAAAAAAAACTTTTTTCACGGAAATAATACTGGAACGTAACTTACCTTTAAAAGGCAACACTTAAAAAGTCTTATTTTCAAATTGTGGCAAGTCTTTGTACGAAAAGTAGGTCAGTGAGGTGGAGAAAATGTGTAGTAAAAATGCAATAAAAACCAGACTAATCCTCATTACCTATGTACCCTGTTGAAGTCAGGCATTAATGCGCGGGGTAAAAACAACACCTGCTTTAAAGTCTTCAAGTGGAGTAAGATTAGGGTTAGAAATGCAAAATATAAGAGTTTAGTCAATGTTAATTAAAGCTTCAAGACATCACTTTCACAAATAAGAAGATCTTTGAGGGTTTATAATTAACAAAATAGAATAATCATCCGAATTAGCTAGTAAAAAGTTCGATTATTTAAATAGGAAATTCATCTAGTTGCATCTAAAATAGGCATTCAAAATACTTTAAAAATACAAATACTTGCGTTTGCAATTACATCTCACAGGCATTCTGTCATTACAAAAGCACATCACTCAAGGTGTATTAATTTAGTACTCATGAAGACCCAATAATTTAAAAATTGTTTGCTATATTAAGCATGATGGAGCGATCGTGTTGAAAGAATAGGGAAATGAGTGGATGAAAACCTCAAAGGGATTTTACTCATGATGATGAGAGAATGAAATTATGTTCTTAAGAAAACTCACAGAATGAATACGTGTCGCCTCATAATCCCACATCGGTTCAAGTCCCGAACTCACGATGGCTCCCTGAGCTACAGGCAGGTGTCCTTGGTGTTGTTCATTCTGCTGCTGAAAATTATGATTTTGATGCTCACTATTCTCTTCTTCCCGCTGCCGCTCATGAAGGGATGTTTTCCGTGTTTGTTTCTGCTGAGAAGTCACATCTTTCTTAGGTCTGCCGCGATTTCGTCTATTCTCTCCTGAAGACGAGTGGAGGGATTCCTTGTGGCGTTTGAGATTGCTCATTCGGTTAAAGGAGGCGTTGCATTCATTGCAGAGGTAGGAGACATTTGTATGAGTCTTTTGATGACGACTCAAAGTCCCTGGAGTCTAAGTAAGACCAAAATACAAAACAAATAAACTTGCATTTTAGTAACTTGCAATATACTGAAATATACTCCGATTTCTTCATTCAAGGCGGAATAGAAAACCCCAAAAACAAAAAAAGCTTGCCGACCTTATGTATAATTAGGGTTGCCCTCTTTTAAATATTCATCATTATTTGTTCACTCCATTACTTAAGTTATGCTTGAATTTGTAACTTAGTCAAGCGTTTAGAAATCTGAAAGATGACAATGTATGTGAAATCGTTCCACATTAAGTGCTGCAATTTAGACTTAACAAATAATCTTATTTTCTCTTAATGCTAGATTACGCCAGATTTTATGAAAAAATGAGAAGCTGTGACTTCAACGCACTAACTGGTTGATTAATAATGAAATAAAGTTTGTAGAGGGAACGACGTTGAAGGGAGAGAGCAAAAGGACAGGAATGACAATGACAAAGTTTAGCAAAACCGAGACTAACCTTGAAAGTGGCTTGACAATCGGGACATTTAAAATCGCGTTTGTCGCTATGTTTGAAACGAACGTGGTCCTCCAACTCTTGCTTCGTGATACAACGATGATCGCAGTGCTCAAAAAAAGAGAAAAAAGTAGAGAACGACCGCGGGTTATTCTACTTCTTATTTGGCAAAAGGACTGCCTTAGATATTTGTAATGGCCTTGGGACTTACCCCAGTCGATGATCAATTAAGACCATATTTCTACCTCAATCACTTCATTCGGCCGATGAGTTATTTATCGATTTTCCGCTTGATTTACAACTTCGGCTTATCAAATTTTGCTTTACCGTCTAATCACTTTTTACTGTTACTAGTTACAAAGCTACCACCTTTTCCTTGTGCTCTCTTAATATAACTGCTCGGATACCCTCTTTGTCTTCATGGTATCTTGTAGTAATGGACTTCGTAAAGCTTACTAAAAAAATTACCAAGACGTTGCCTTTTGTCCAATTCCATTGAAGAGATGGAAAGATCCGAACAATGACGAAGATTTACGCAGGATTGAAGAATTTTACTGAAAGAGACCTATCTTTACTTACTTTCTATCTTCATCCAACTGTCTATACGTGCTTGGGAAATTGCGCACATATAGCTTCAAATTTTCTAACGATCTTGGAATTAAAAAGTTGCGAAGTGGGATGTCACATTCCAAATGCTCTTAACAAAAAGAGAATTAAAAGAGCCAGTTCAGGAGGCTGAAGTGTATTTAAAAAAGAACTTGACTATTTCGTGAAGTACAAGAGGAAAATACTAGATATCACGCATTACGTTACATTATTTTTTTCATATTCACAATTGGCAAATCCATACCGAATAAATCCAAAATCAGAAATAAAAAACTTTCATACTTTCACTGGGCATCTTAGGATTTATTCTTAAATAGGAACTCTAAGCTAAAGCACAAAATACAAAGACAAAAAAGCTAGATATAATATGAGATAGTACATATACAGGGTACGTAAGAAATCTGAAGAAACTTTACGCACTTTTAGAAATACAGAAAATGAAACTGTTAGGGGTTGAAACTTGCAATTTCTTATAGCAAAACAAATAAACGTGATATTAATCTAGGTTTTATTTTATATTCTCCTTCGGCTTTTATCGTCCATTTAATTCGAGTTCGAAAGCGACCACAACCTTTCATCAGGTGGTCGTTATTCATGTCCTCCATTACTTGGGCTATTGCTCTCATTAGAGAGGGGTATTTGGTGGTAAGGGGATGCTTATTAACTTCCCCTTCAATCACGTTCACCTCGCCCGTTCCGCCCGCACATAGTCATCCATCATTTCTTCGATTGACTTTTTCATTCTGGTGGAACTTGTTTTTGTCGGAGAAAAACCAAAGACACTCTTCTGCCGAATGTTTCAATTTGTTTAAGGACCGTTTTGCACGCATTAAACGATTTTATTGAGTTGTTTTTGTCGCCATCAAATGACCTCGTCTTAGAACGTATGATTTGTACCCGAGGGGTTGATTAACACCATTTCTTACTGTTCCTTCAGATACTTGAAAATGTTTGGCAAGAAGTCACGCATTGGCGTCCCAGGATTTTCGTCCACCATGCTATGCACTATTCTCACAAACTCAAGTTTTCTGATTGAGTCAGCAGAGAGCTGACGATACTCTTTTCTCTTCCTCCTGGCGGCCAATTCATCCCTATTCTTGTCATTTAGTAATCCCTTTATAACTCTGCAAAGAATTTAGCGACTTTATATTTATTTATTTACAATTATATATACATATAATAAAAATGAACTTTTAGAAAATATCTATGCGATTCAATTGAATATTTCAGGACCTAAGAAGCTAAAAAGCGTTACGATAAAGGAAAACCAATTTGGTTATTTGCAATGAAGATAGGGATTTCAAACTGACACTAGACGATAACTTCAGAGCCAAGTAAGTTTCCAAACAAAGGCGCTCCGAGGTGCCTTGACCACTCTTGAATATAAGTTACCCAGAAAGCATTTCGGTTTAATATATCTTGTTACGGTGATTTTCATAATATTCTCTAGTCATTGAAGACTAACTCACTTGTCTAGATTATTTTCATTCTTCTTTACCTCATTATTTCAGTGAAGACGTAAATTCTATAAAGTCTTAGAAACTTTCTCAAATTCGGTTGATTTCGGCAATCTTCTAAACAATTATTATCAATTATCAAAACGGAAGATATGGAGACACATTAATACTTGCGTGAAAAGATAAAGGAGGGCAGTTTTTCCCACATTCTGTTAAATTTACTCAAGAGATAATTTAATTAATTAAACTCGGAAAACAGCCAATTCAATTAGCCTCAGGAAAAAATTTGACTTCAAGCATTCTCAATGCGGTAGACAAAGTGAAAAAGGGTGATTACGGAGCAAAACAAAGTCCCCTTTTCGATAGGGTTGAAATATGTGAAAATAACCAGAGATGTTTAAACTCTAAGTCTGTAAAGACGAACCAAAAAGATTTATCGATTTATTTCAAAGCTATAAAAAAGCAGAACAAGCGTCAAATACGCTTAAGTATTAATTACCTCCAAAAACCACGATTTATTATATTTTAAGCAGAGTTATGAAACAAATAAGTAAAGATAACGGAATTATTTTGGGATTCCGATGCAGTTTGATCTGGGGAGCATAATTCTTGATTAACCATGGCAAATATTGCAAATCCAACTTCCATTAAAAAATAGAAGCATAAATGTATCAGAAACAAAGATAGCGGCAAAGAAGCAAATAAAACGCCGAATGCTGAAATATATCGAGATGTATCGAAGTATATATAGTGCAAGTCGAATAAACCATATAGGAGATTTTAGGAGATAAATAAAATCGAAAATTAATGGTGATTCCATATGATATATGCAACAAATAGATATCACTGAGAATAATAAAATTAGCTCAAAGAGCTGATCCAGATAAAAACATTAAGTTATTGCTGAGACGACGGACAGAAAAGAAATTGTGTTTGATAATGACAGATGATCTTATCTGCTCTTAGCTATCAACGAGATAACATAACCAATCACTCCGTTTAGTGAACAAGGCTTTGAACATGAATCGATTTGAGAATTTCTGATTCAAGACATGTTGAGATTAACCACATCTATTAAACGAATTAATCATTTCAGAAATAAAGTGATCTGTTCGATACCAATGGCTTCATTAACTCTATTTGATCCCGCTATCCTTCATTCCTCATTAGGTTAATTTACGACTCCTTGTGTTTAGATATCTTCCTGCAATTGAAAATTGTAACTTGCTTATTCATGAGTAATAACTGCGAAATTAACACTATGCGAATGCTTAAGTTCAGATTTCGCTTTTAAAAGTTTTCATTGGAAAAAACTGTGGAAATTTTCAATGAAAAAAAAACGGCCGTAACTGGATAGGAAAAATTCACTAAACAATAAAAATTGGTAAAAAGAAAAACTAAGCAGAAGACCTTCAGCATGACCGGTCAGTTGTGGCATATAAAATAACAATGAGGCGCATTCAATTCCTCAAGAGATTACTAATGAGAGGAAATGATATCCAAAATTATGAGAAAATCTAGTGCTCGTTTTCATATTCTAATTGAAAGAGGAAAAAGGATCAAGAATAACCTCCCTCCTTCGAAATCCACAAACACCCTTCACAAGTCATTTTATCCACCTTAAAGGAATACAATTTTAGAATTCAATCTACCTCAAGAATTAATAGCTATCATTCAAGGAGGAAAGAACAAAGTAATAATGGGGGAAATAACACTTAAACTGACCCAAATAAAATAGTGATATAAAAGAAGGTTAATTAAATTTGACAACTGAAGCTATCATCAACTGGATATTTTTAGTTACTATAGACACGACAAGACCGAAGTCTCCAATTTAATCAAGTGATCGGTGAGCTCAGAACATACATCGGATTCGAATATTTAAACAGCAGAATTGAACTCGTTCAATAACCCATAATTTATAGCCTGCAATTTAGAATTTGGGACATTAAGACGTGACGCGGTGATCTGTATCTTTTAAGTGCGAAGTAAACCCGATGAACCCAAAATCAAAAAATTTTTAATGTCCTGAATTTATTCTCTAACTGTACTTGACCTCTCCACCCTTCATTACCTCACATTGAATTAATTTACTATTTCCATGTCTCGATTTTCTCCTAGTATCAAACATTAAATCACATTTATCTTAACCATGCGTAGTAATATCTAATAACTTCATATTAAAAATCCTTCCAAACACTATTTAAATACCTAATACAAGATAACGCTTTCAAAACGGTTGCTTAAATATTTCATTTAAAAAAACCTACGGATAATATTAAATAAAACAGTGCCTATAATCGAATATGAAGAACTCGCTGATAACAAGAACCAGGAAAAAGACATAAATTAAACAAGAAATTTTCAGCACGATCAATCTTGGTGTCCAAATTTTAACTAGGCGCATTCGCCTTCCCAAGAGATTGCCACAAAAAAGTTTTAATAGGTAATCTTAGCTGACGTCAAGAAAATGATGTGCAAAGTCTTTACTCATTTTCAAATGAGGGAAACAGACCAAACATAATCTCCCAACCCCGAAATCTATAGTCCTACTCCTATATTATTTTCGACATTATGGAAATTGTAGAATTCGCAGAAAACTCACTTCACATGCGAAGTTCTTCAGATGAAAATGTCGAGACATGTGCTGACGGAAGTTGGCTCGATCCAGAGCGTGGAAATTGCAGAACTCACACCGGAAAGCCGTTTCACCATGATGAACGAAGGCGACATGACGCTCCAAGCCGTGTTTTCGAGTATACATCAATCCGCATTCTTTGCACTCCCATGGTCGACCAAGCGCGCTTTCAGGAATCGGAGCTAGCTTGAGGCGCTTGCAACGATTCAGCTGCTAAAGGTAACGGATTGATTAGGTTGAAATGGCCTACATAAATGACCGTGTTAATTTAGGCCAGTTACAGCTTAGGTCGACTGAATCGATAGGATGCTACTTGAATTCCTCTGATGACACCTTTCATTATAACCAAGTAACTAGCTTAAATTAGAGTACGTAATTTTACTTCATTCTAACCCAACTATTTCTAACTGTGATCCTTTGATTGAGGAGGTCCTCTTGAGTAGCTTTTTTCAACAAGGTCATATGACTACTCCAGTCAGTAAAAATCTAATCACACCTCATTAAGATACTGTTATTAGTTAACAGTTAACAGCCTAACAAACGATAAAGAGAAGAGGGTTGAAAAAGATGCTGGAAGCGACGACGGATTCGGCTGTATGGGAAATGCTTAATGGATAGCTGACGTTCGAAAACTCATTTTTCAAGAATCGTCTCCTGGAGTGAAGCATCATGATGGTCGGTCTCGTCAGTTCAAAAGAAATTTTTCTTACAATGGTTGAGAAGGCAAAATGATATTACACAACTTAGTCTTAACAGAGCAGAGGCCAGATGGCTAAAACCTTTAAGTTAGCGGAGCCTCGTAAGCTGTGTTCACCCAAGGTGAGTCAGTAACAAATTAATTTTTATGGCTATTAAACGCAGATCGGTTGGTTTGGGATTATGAGAACTGGAAATGCAAAATGACTTTCATTAGGCTTAGTTTATTCTATCATCAAATATTTACCAACTAGGCCCTAATACAAATGATGCAAATTTGTACTACACGATCTGACTGTGCATCATACTTTGAGGTCGAAATAAACTGCTTAAAAGGCGGTAAAACGGATAGATTTTCTAAATGTTAAACCTACTACCGCTCGACGCCAAGGAAGAATAAAAAATAGCGCACCGCATTACCGCCATATCGCCTCCTCTTTAAAGAAACCTAGTTGCACACGATAAAGTAATTGTATGAAAGAGGTAAACAGTTCGAAACAGAGGAGATTCTAGGAATTAGTGTCACTAACTGACGAAGAAATAGTACAACATCGGTCTTTCAACAACCTAAGGAGACAGCCGTATTTTTAACAAAGCAAAATTAATTGTAGTTCCATATGATCAAAATTTCTTAAGTTAATGTTCACATCAAAAATATGATTCAGGCACAAAGATGCATAACTTTAAATATTACTGTTACCAAATAGGGAGGTTTTCTTGAAAAGTAAGGATATCTCGAGCTTGGGTTCCAATTTGCGCTTATTTGCCCTTAACATCCTCAGGATAAGTGAGAAGTTATATTGAAGAAAATTTTCAGGACAATTTGGTACAATCATGCTAATTTTAATGAACGGAAATTTGACTTCTTGATCAAATATTTTACGATCCAGAAGAAAGCTAATACCTGAAATTGCTCGAATTGAAAGAATGGGTGGTTGTACCACTTCTGTCTTCATTTTATTAGGGCATTTAGCTGGTATAAGCCCATATTTATGACTCAGAAACCAGTTAAAACTTTTTAACTCAGCAGAGTTCAAATAAAGGATTATTTAATCACCCCATCTCATATTGTAAAATTAGGATATTTTATCGATTTATTGACAAAAGCCACCAAATTTAGTTAAGTAAGATCTACATGGTAATTCGCTTCGCAATGACAAACTTTGCCGATTCATTTATGATCTCCCCATGATTTCAGATCTGTTATAGAGAACCGTTATTCTAACTTCGCAATAAACATTCGGTCAAATTAATTTCAGAATTAATTATCCTTGTTAATCTCAACCTTGTAAACTTAGAGATTTACACCGATTTGACTTAACAACTTTAGATGACTTTGTAGAAAATGGTAACCAATTTATCAGCTGAGAGCTGAATTCCTAAAGTCCATTATTTGTCGGAAGTAATTAATGATAAACAAACTTATATTAGAAGGTATTTCTGACAGAAGAAAGGAATGTTTCAAGTGCAAAACAATAAAAAGACAATTATCATGAAAATAATGCGCTTAGTACCAGTATTAGGTTCATCTAGCATAAATTAAAGCATTAATTTGTATGCTTTCTACTGAAAGAAAAATCAACAAATTAGGAGAGAGGAGACAAAAATTCAGACAGCAGACCAAAATGCTTCATCAAAATTCAGATGGAAACGGCTCAATCATAAAAAGAAAGATGAGAACTTGATTCACCAATTGAGGGGGCCCAATTGGTTGGTCATTTATAAAAATTAGCTTACAGGTGTTGGTAATTAATGATAACTTACCCTGCGATTGTGAACGGCTGACTTTTTCTCGTGTCGTAGGAGACGTTCGCGTGTTCGGAAAAAGAGTTTGCAGACTCGACAAAAGAAAACATTCTGTGGGGTTGCGGAATTGTCTGCAGAAGTTGACGATTCTGTTTGCTGAGCGATGGGAACTTCAGTTTCTTCAACAGTTTCTGAAGGGAGCTGAATAAATTCAAAGCATTTACACATTTTTCAAAAATAAAGCCAGTAAAATGTACCCCGCCACTGCATTAGCCCGTATATATGTGTATACTACTGCTAATACTACACTGCATGCCACGTTTGATTTCTAAATAACACAAGAATTATTAGTACTCTGATCAAATCAAAATTTCTGTCGAACTAAATTTGAGGTTTAATCATTGTCATTTGGAATGAACTCATTCTAAAGGAAGATATACCTGAGGTTGTTGACTGCTCCAATTGAGAACGAACAAGCTAAGGATTTGCAGTTCTAAGTAACCACTAACATTTTCTACTGTCTTTTGAATATAAAATGGATTGCCATAATAGCAAGTATCCTATCGAAATCATTCTAGATACTACTGCAAAATTTTGAATAGTATTGCAATAAAAGGGTTTATAGTTAATAATTTTCAATTTCATAAAGGAAAACATTCTCAAATGACAGTTCTGGATGGAGAGCGGTATCATAGTGAGACTCTAATTCTACCACCCTCTAAGTTGAACATACTTACTCAGTGTGGCTGGCCAGTTAATTTATTGCTAGAGTTGAATTAAATAAAATATCAAAATAGAAGTTTCTTTAAGAGATTTTAAAATGCTAATATAACAATACACCGTCATTGAGTTGTTCAGAACTTATTCAACTTTAATCCTAGACATAGACGAATAATCTAATGATCCAAAGCCTGAATTCTACTCAATGCACCAGAAATACTTCATTTTACTTCTTATCAAAAGTGTATTTTTTTTCCAATTAAAACAAAAACGGGCCGTTGCAGTCAAATAAATTTCAGCGGCAAATTATTGATTTAACCTGCAGAAGAAAAAAAGCATGACTGACTTTTTCGGACTGCAAATTTCGTGACAGGCAAAGACAAAAAACGCCACTAATAAACTTAAACTTTGAGGCGAATCTGGAAAAAGAAAGTCAACGCCCTTAGCGACGGGATTATTGCGGGGAGGTGTGAAAAGGGAGAAAATAAAAGGACAAATTTCGTTTGTAGTTTTGAATCCCTCAAACTCTTTCTAAACTCTAATCGAAAACCTAATGAACTTTAAAGTTCTACAACTCAGGCAAAAGATCATGTTTGAGAGTACTTTAAAACATCAAAGATCTTCTTTGAGATAGTCTGCGATAGAGAAATAATTAAATAAAATCTTGAAAGAAGGAATTTCGTGTGCTGAAAAAATGGTTTTTCTTGGTGGAAAACAAAACTCTACGTCAGAGGCCCAATCTTAGTGATTAAGTTTTAAAATGTGTTACAACTGAAATACACACGATTATAGATTTGCGTTCATGAAAGGGATCGTCATTCATTTCAATTTTATGATCAAATGCCTTCAAACTAAGATTCGAACAAACTCAACGCACCCAACCATCTCAAACCAAGAATGAAAGGGAACCAGTCATTGGTTATGGTAAAGAGGAAATTTATTAAATACAAAATGCACTATTCATCCTCTTTCTCTAATTATTGCAATATAAACTTTTAATGGTGGGAAAACAACTGAAAGCGGATTAGTATAGTACAATAAGGGCTAAGAAAAAGGGATCAAAAAGAGAGCGTCAAAAGAGTTATTTCAATTGATTTTCAGATTCGCGTTGTAGAATATTCACTTATTGAACAGTTCATTGTTTCATGTTACACAATTAATAATCTGCCTCCAGGATTATCGATCGAATTCTTACCCATAATATTCAGTGACTACTTACCGCCGATTGTTTACTTATGAAGGTCGATCTTGCCACTTTAATTCATTCCTTTTTTTGAAGACCGAAGAAGCAGCACGACTTTATACGATCTTAACACAGTAGAGACCACAGGGTACAATTCACTCAAGATGAGCTTCAGTCAGTCCTAGATTTAATGGATTATTTAAATGGATCTAGTGAGAATACTTGTAATATGGACAAGTTGGTAAACAAAGGAATAACTGAACTTCAAACGAAATTGTTATCGTCCGATATTAAAAGAGACCTAAAATCTTTACTTTTACGAGTGATAAGGTTTACACTAAGTTCTGCTTTGAGCAATAAGCGTTATTCTAAAATCAAGAAAGTTCTTATGGGTACGCAGTGGAAGAAATGGAAAAGGAGCATAAATCTTTCTCTGTGCTAAAATTATCGGTTACACCTAAACACCGTCAGAGCTTTGCAGTTAGATTAACCTATTAAATAGATAAATAAATAAAAAGATAAAAATAATCGTAGTTGTCAAATTATACCATCCCAACACACCATCAAAATCAATCAACCCCAATTGCACGTCTTTGTAATAGTTAATAAAATTAATGGAAATACCATATGTATTATAATTAAAAATCAGTTCAAATCAGTAAAAATTAATAAATCTCACTGAATCACACTGCGGTTTTGCAAGCGTTCATTTTGCCAAATGATAAACAGTTAAAATAGACCTAACGGTGTATGAGTATAAATTAACTTGAATGACTAACCTCCTCAGTATGAATAGGTGCGACGGGACGATTGGAGGCGGCTGATTTTTCCACTTTTGACTTCCTAAATTTCCTGCGAGGTTTACCGGGTAATAGAGCACTGGCTGGGGCCTGCCGATAATTCAGCAAAAGGCGTGAGTTGACAAATAAAGTGTATAATATGTTAACTACTCACTATTTAAAAGTAGATATGGTAAAATACACCACAGGTTATAAGATAAATAGTACTCACTTGAAAACTTTTATTCTGTGGCCGCTGAATATCACAAATGGATGCCCTTGATCCCGACTCCGCATGCTCTTCGTATTTATGTCTAAACCATCAAACAAATTATTAATTCATCAAATGAATTAATTGGTGTAGTTACTGAGGCACATAATCTACAAATGAGAGCCGGAATAGCTACCTATCCACGCCACCTTAACCCTATGCAGCAAAATTACGTAACCATGTTCTTCAACTTTGACACTCTTCGGATTAAATCGTTTGTTTTCAATACCGCATACGATGTAATTTTTCTAACTGAACACTTTCCTTCCTAATTGTTCCCCTTTAACCGAATGGGGTTTTATAAAGCGCTTTAAAAACGTAAGGTTAGTGACTCCGAATCAGAGCCCAATTTGACTTGTTCTTTGAAAGAGATTTAATTTTAGTTAAACATGAAGTCGTAAACCGTGTGTTTCTCCATTCATTTAAAAAACATCCTTGTACTAAGACCCAAAAAAGGGCAAATAAAATAAGCCTCCTAGGCGAACCCTTGGTGTAGCGAATCACCGTGAGTCTGCTCTTTCAGATTATATAAACAAAAGCCAATAGGTTAACGTCAGGTGGAGGCACTGATTAGATACACATCTCAATATGTCTACTCCCAAAGTGAAATATTTAAATATAAATGGAATGTTATCTCTAACCGAATTAAGCAGATCAGAGGATCCAACTATAAATAATTCAGAAATCTCAGTCAGAGAAACAATGTAGCAAGCTGGGAGAATTGTTGAATACATGACTTCTAATTCGTAATCAATACTGTATGTTTTATTCATTTCCAACAAAGTAATAAGCGTGTAAAGACTTAAACAGTCGAAATCTATTGAAATGGCTTAATACGTTTGTCGACGCAGAGAGTAAACAAATGAAAAGTAATGATAGACATCCCTACCGTCGAACATTTCTAACGTCTTCTATGGACACTATCTTAATTTTACACAATGCATAACTATGATTGTTTTCAAAGGAGATGAGTTCTAATTATTGATTTGGTAGACAGTAAGATATTAGAAGCGTAAAGGTAAAAAAACTATGAAGGACGTCAAATCACCCTTGCGTTAAAAATATAGACCGATCCGAGGCAAGCAAAAGTACTGAAATAGCACATAATTAGTGGGTGGACAATTTTAGCAAGTTTTAAGTTTACAGATGAAAGTAAAATAATGTAACAGACTTTGGTCTTACCTCTCATACTGCTCGAAGTTTGAATAAACCACGTCTGATGTAAGACAAAGACCACAACGCCTTTCAAAATAGATACCCTCAGAAGGAAATCCAAAATCTTTGAGAATAGGGGAATCCTCAATAGAAGAGTAAACAGTGGAACACGGGAGGTTGTTGCGGCCCCACTTGAAACATTCATGGGCCAAAAGAAGGGCATGATTCCGAAAAATTCCATGGCAACGACGACAAACGGAGGAGATAGTTGATTGAGAATGCCCAGTGTGAAGGTGGTTGGAGAAACTTGTCCAATTAGTGAATTTGAGTTCACAGACGGGACAAGCAAGGACCAATAAGGGTTTGGTAGGAATGTTATTTGAAGAAATGGGACGCCGTCTTGGAGCATCCGAAGGAAGTTTTCTCTGAGAAGTTCTTGTGGGTGGCGTGTTCACAGTTGTCTGAAAGAAATAACTGCATGAAATTCCAAAAAATTGTTTACCTGATCAACTTCTGCTTGATTAGTGACATCACCATTGCACGAACCGTTCGAACAAATAGCTTCAGTTTGATCAACTGATTTCTTAATTTTATTTAGAAGCATCTGCCGCTCACTCGCTGGCAAGCTAACAACTTTCAGCATAATTGACTCAATCTACGAAAGTCATCTTACCATAAAGCATTTACCTGTTTATTTATTTCATCCATTTATTTAATTTATGTTAAATCTTGTGTCAAATGTATGGATGCTCTATTTGCTTTTTTAAATTGTAAAATGCTTACACATTTATTATACGAAAAGATACACATTCAAGACTGAATATGTGAGTTAAAGCCCATGAATTATAGGCTTTAAAGAATCATGTGTTCAATCAAGGTTGAATAAACAGTTGTTAAGATCTGTTTGAAATTTATTCTTAAAATATAGACATTCAAACTGCAAATATCCGTAATTTTAATTCCAAAACCATTTATATGTTTTATAAATGCATATGCAGACTTGCATTAATGCATAATTGGTCTAAATTGTATTCCATAAATTGATAAGTATATGAGTGAGCACTTATTCGCAGGCCCGGTTTGTGGAATCTCTTAGATTATTCAGGATCTCCAATGAGACGGATGGATTAATTTTAATAATCAGCAGTTGGCAGAACTTGACATTATTTCTTGCCGTCTTTTTGCGCAAATAATCAGAAATAACATGTATATGTAATTTATTTAATATCGATATTTCGCTTTTATTATTTTTATTCTACACACTGGGTTTAACTTGTGTGTAATTCTATAAAAATTAGTACATTAATTTTTATGAATAGGAATACTAATACTTACTCAAACTTTTATTTCGACGTCTTTATTACTTGGCTAAAAAAGAGAGACTACTGTTTCGTACTCAGTGGGAATTGTTGACCCCAATATTTCCATTTAGCGGAAAAATAAGGAAGCCTGCTTTCAGAAAAATAATGATCTCGTTATGAATTCCAAAAGTAATGCTTTTTGAATATGCGCAGAGACTGGATTTAGGTTTATATAGCCAAGTATGTGTGAACCTTAAATCAAAAATAGTAATTCGGCTATGACTAACCAAGGAAAATAGTTAACTCATAAGGAATAAGATGATAAAATTGAGCCAGCAATTCGATTAGCTAACGTTATTGGACATAATCGAGCACATTAATTTTTAATAGAATGCTCTATTGACAAAAACTTTATCAAGATATTGACCGTCCTATGGCGTACTTTAAAAGCAATGTCATAATGCTATCTTAAAAGTAAGTGTATAAATATATATACGTATTTTTTCGCACGGGTTTTAAAGATTAGTAAATTAATAAGATAAGTTTAGACCTTCACATTAAATAACAACGAATTATTGCGAACATATTTTAGCCTGACCTTCAACTATTACCTGAATCTCGGGCAATCAGTATCTTCAAATGACCAGTTTGACCGATATAATCTGGTCACCGAATCATGAAGATACCTTTTGCGTCATTTTTAGAAATATTATTTTTTTATTAAAAGTTACGGACTATGATGGATCGATTTCCGAATCTGGTAGCAAAGGTTCGATTTTTTCCACTTGCCTAATACAAACTTCTATAGTCAAAGTAATTGGTGATAAGTACAAATTTCAATTAACACTACTAAACACAAATACGGAAAAGGATGGTGTTAAAGTATCTATTCCTAACCTTCGTTTTCTTATTATTAGGCTTTTGCTTGGAGACCTAGTCTGGATGTAACGGCTGAAGGTCCAATTATTCCACCCTATTTGATAGCTATGGGTCTTTCTTCTGGAGTTGTCAAATTAACAAGGTACACTTTAATTGATCACTAGTTTATTTGTGTAGTCTCCAGGATGTTGATCCACGTCAGGATCACTTTTCTCTCAATCGGAAGGAATTAGGTAAATATAAATTTTCTCAAAATTTACTTCTCTCAGTTTCGTATGGTAATAAATTTAGTGTTTTCTTACACTGGAATCCTTGGAGAACGAGCCTCGTAAGTTGCAGGCCTTATGGAAAGGCCACTTAATATTTAATCCCGTTTCTTCACCGAGTACACTTCATTACCACCTAGTTAGCACAGGGTCTGGATCGCGGAAAGCCTAATCGAACGCCTTCAGTCCTCATATGGGATGTTATTCGAGAAACAGGTGCTAAAGATCAGTCTGAAGCGAAACCGAATACCGAGTTTTCTAACGGGCTTCCGCCCAGTTCTCTCTATAACATGGACAAAATTCCGAGTGAAGTTTCCGCTAAGGGGAAAGATGTACTGCCCTTCTGTGATCGGCCTCTCTGTGATGCCTGTAAGATAAAGTGGTATAGCTTTTTTATCTTTCAGAGCTGTTGAAAATCTTACAGCATTTACTTCTAGGTTTGAACGAAAACGTTGTTTCTTTCACCTGGATCTCGAAAAACTCCTTTGTTGTTGGTCTTGCAACAAGACATATAAAGCTCTACGATATCTCGGGTACTTCCTTTGAAATTAGCACATTGTACTTTTTTCTACAGTTCTTTTTATGTGTATGTGCCTCAGTCGGCTATCCATTTTTTACGAATTTTTGATTCCTTCGATAATCCTGCATGCTTATGCTTTAGATCCGATTACAGGTATACCTTTGCTCTCGCCTGTAGTTTTGCCCTATTAGTCTTCGAATTGAGGTATTGTTTTGTATTTTGTTGCGGTTTTACTTAAGTGTGCAGAAGACTGAGAGACAATTACCTTGTTTCCCACTATTTTTGAGGAGATAAAGCTAATCTATTGCTTTAGATTTCGAAAAAAAATGAATAGTATCTCTCTTCTACTGGCGGTTGAAGTGTATATTTGCTGATATTGGAATACTTGCATAATAAATGTCTTTTGTATGTGTTGCCGCTGTTTGAGTCATCACTTTATATCATTATTTAATCCTTTTCTTTTTTCCTTTGCAGATACTGCCAAAACTATTCAGATGACCCAAACCAAATTGGTTCACGGCTTGACGTCCGATCCCCTTTGTTCTTCCAGATTCGCTTCGTTCTGCCATGTAAGTGATCGTTTAGCCAAAGCATGCCTAGCTAGAAGTTGAGAATTCAATGCTCATTAGAACGATTCAGTAATTGGAATGGCCAGCTGTAGTGGTTAATTGGGGGAATGCGAGTTTTCTTGTTAGATACACTCCTGGGTACTATTTCCCTGCCCATTAGGAATGTCGGAAAAACACCTCTTGAGAATAATTATCTCTCTATATTTATCTTACCTGACATTAACTATGACTTGATTAAATGTCTGATTTTACCCTTCAGAATCAAACAGCTCTATGGACTGCTGAAAATCTCGAAAAACCGGTATTGTCATTTCTTACAAACATTTATCACATGGTTTGCTATTAGATTTAGCTAACTCCCTCTTGTTTCTCTACAGATTTATGTATTTACCGCCAAGAAGGTGGTTGTCTGTATGAAGTGGAGTCCTCTGAGGTGAGTACTTATTGCTAACCATAGGTTACGTCTTAAGGAGAAAATATTCCGGTGATTTCCCAGTTAATGAACTCTTATTTAGTCGTCTCTGTATAGCCCAGTACGAAAAGATAGAATATTTATCAAAATCCTCATGAAAAGAATTAGATATGACCGAAAAGTAATTCGGTCTTATTCTATGTTAAAGGAGGAAGTCACCAATTGCATTGATCGAGCATTCTGGGAGGCGTTCTCAAGTCTAACTCTTGGTGTCTAATAATATGACTGACTACTGGACAGCAATTTTAGGTTTTTAGACATCTGCACCTGATAATTTTATCTCCTGAGAATAGTTTATTTTCTCTTTAATCTGATTAATCATAGTTGACTGTCTATAACAGGGAGTGTTAGGATTTTTATACAGCGCTGGAAGAGGGATTTACTCCTGCTTATCTGGATTTGTGATCACTGTAAGGACTCAAACTCATACTTTCTGACAATTTAATCACCCACATTTCACTTCATTATCAACACAACGAAACTCGAGCTATTATTTTGACATTAAATCTTTCATAGGATAAGTGGACATTTGATTTTTTGTATTTTAGAGAGGGCTGGTTGGGCGTTTTGCTGGCTAATTCCAAGGATATAAGGATCTACAATACCCTTCTAACTTGTTCACGACCCATGGAGGAGTGTGAACAATTCCTCTTTGAAATGCGAGCTACTACCTGTAAGTCTACATTCTCTATTTCGTTAAATTCTGACTATATGTTTCTATTAAAAAATATTTAACCGTACTCCAACCCTAAATTTAAAATTCTCATAATATAATTTAACTTACGCGAGTTCATAGAGTTTCATCGTGCTCCATTTAGGCGACATTCGTATGGACGTTATACACATTAGATGATATGGTCTCAAATTTCATTGATGCTCCTCAAGTAATGTGAATTACAAATGCCTTAGTTATTAGACGTCCTTAAATTGAAACATAGTTTTTTCAGTCTTAACATTCTACAACGACTTATATAGATCCTAGATGTAATTCATTATTGGGGAAAATTAGATTGTAATATTAATCGGTATAGTTGTCTTTAAATATACACGACCTACGTGAACCATTGTTCATTGATTAATTGCTTAAGTTTAATACTTTCTGTCTTTTTGGTTGATATTCTGCATCCATCATGTCTATCCGTTTATACGACAATTACTTCATGCAAAAATCGAACCTAGTAATTTAAATGCAATCATGAGAATTTACTATTGTGGTTTATTTTGACCTGATCCTCTTTTGAGATTACTCATAATAATGCTTTTATGCAGTAGCTGTTTAAAATCGTTGCTTGTTTTGGGCGATCTAACGAGAGTACAATGATTTCATAAACCTCCGCTTTTGAGGATTTATTTTTTGTCTGTTTTCTGTTTGTTCATTTTGATTAATATCTACTTTGTATGAGTAGTAGTTGCATTACCAATAATGCATTCGACTCACTGTAGTGATCTCATTGTCTTCAGATGCTAAAATTGCCAAAATGAATTTAACCGCAATAGTAAGGACTTAGCAGTCGTGATTTTAGTTTTTTAACTTAATGCTAGCAGTTTATTCCTACTGACAATTTGTTGGTAGCTTTTACATAGGTATACTAGAATAACTTGTATTAATCAAAATTGGCCTTTCTTTAACTGCAGCGTATGACTTAGGGGACCAAAATAAAAGCGCTATAGATGATAACATGGAATCCCTCGTTTCATTCGCGTGGCATGGTTCCATTGTCAATTGCATTATCACAATCGATCGTAGGGGCTGTCTCAACGTTGCTAAAGTCAATGACACCACTGCTGTCGTGAGTTTCATATTAGGCCTACTCATAAATATTTAAGCAATTACTACATTACACTCATTCCTTTATTTAGACCTGGTCTCCCAATCACACATTGCTGTGGTGTATTGGCTCCAATTGGTTAGGTATTGACCGTGCTGGGCTATTCTGTGCTCGTGATTACACTACTTTGCCTTCATCCCTACTTGAAGAACAAGATGATCAAATTTTTGGGGGCCAAGTTGTAGTCCCTTCTATTCACCATCCTCATCGTCGTATGTTCCCTCAAAAACTGGCAGATGGGGTTACTCAACTTGCACTCCGATTAGATGCTAATCTTGATTCGCTCATTCAGAGGAGAGCTGATGCAGGTTATGGTCTTGATGTGCGCATTCATTCGTTTGAAATATCATTGTTACTTAAATGCTATAAGTAACTGCGGCTATTTGTTTTAGGCCGATAATACTCCCTACTCCGTGATTTTGGCGGATGATCCTCATCTAAGGAGCCTGTGGATTATGATTGAATGTATTTCTTATCGTTTTTTTAGAATTTCGTTCTGCATTGTGGGGCTTTTGTATTCAACTTTGATTTTTTACACAGATTTGCAAGATTGCATTGAAGGTTGGGCTCCCTACGGAAAATGTGAGTCGTTTATATTCACTAATCTGTTAAATTTCGGTGACGTTTTATAACTTGGTTTCCCCCCTGTAGGTCAGGAGCCAAATATTGGTAGTGGTCTGCGCATTCGCCCAAGTATCAGTAGTGGTCAACTGTCGACCATGCCTTCTTCCCACAATTTGCGGTGCAATGGCGCTCTGACTATTCTGTGTGAAAGTGATTCAGCTGATGTTGTCCAACTGTTACCTTCTGAGATCATTACGCAGGCTGATTGGCATGGAATTGATGCCCGACTTCCGTTCCCCCGATATTTTAGTCGTGAAAGGTATATATCGTTCTTATATTTAAGCTTATTCCATTTCTTTAAGAATACCGTCTAATATCGCTGTTAATGCCTAGATCCCGAGTGCTTCGAATGTGTATGTGGCCACTGGATGCGCCTCAAGATGTTCAACGGAAGGTTCTTGAGAGGTGAGTCCTGTCTCAAATTTTTAATTGTAATACATTAATAATTAGTACGTCTTAGCTACTTATTCCGATTTCAGCATCTGCTCTGATTTGGAATTTGAGCGGGCTGCCGCAATGGCTCTTATAAATCTCCAATTTGATTGGGCTCTAAGCTTTTTGTCACGGGCCTCTGAACGTGAGTTTTCATTTAATTAAAGAAGGAGTTACATCATTTGTGATTTCGTCTGTGTTGCTTTTTCATTCTATGTCATAAGTGTAAATGTGTTACGTGAATATAATGTCCTGGGGTAGCTAAGGTTAGCAATACTTCTGATCTCGATTTGCTGTCGTATCAATTCTGGTATTCGGTGATAAAGAGCAGAGTCCATTCGATGTATAAATTGACTTAGACATCCTATTTTTACTTGAGTATTTGTGATTAGATGTCTTTTTTCTAATATCTTGATGATTTATTTTATTTCAAGCGTATGCACGACCCTCAATTTGATTTGAGATTTCTCCAACTTGTTGATTGCAATGACGATTTAACGCACCAATATTTTGATGCATTTTACTTATCTTCCCGTTTAATAGCATAATTTTTTGAAAATACAGAAAACTTAATTTAGATTATGCAAAAATTTGGATTCTGGTTATATCATTCTAAGCCTTCATCATGAAGTAGAGGATGACGAAATGTTAATTTTCTTAGTTTTCACAGCAAGCTACTAAAATTATTCTATTGGGAAGCTGGATCCGTTATCTTTGATGTACCTAAACCAAGTTCACAGGCTTCATTCCTCACGCACTGATTACTTAAATTATTGTTTATCCAGGCAGCTAATCAGTTTCATAATCCGAAATTGTTTATATGCTATTTTAAGTTCTTAATATAGAGGAATGTCGTAATATAATTACGAGTTTACGGCCTTCTTTCTTATGAGTTTGGGTGATTACTAAAATTCATATGGTCCCTAATAATAGGATTAATTGATAAAGCTAAGTTCTCACTAAAATATGCAAATGAAATCTGCTGCGGTGAAAATATTCGCCAAGCTTTCTCGTCGTATTTTAGCTGCAATGTTCAGATCTATTATTTAATGAAACAGTCATGCAAAGTGTCAGTGCACCATTGATGAGTCTGACATCTTTAATTTCAAGCATGACACAGTCGTTCGAACGATTGTTTATCAAAAGCCATGCCTTAGAGATGTTAGATTATTTATTGTTGATTTTGAGGACACAGCGATATTCTTGCTTTAATTACTAATATCTTAAATGGCTAAAAGCAGAAATTTGTTGAATAGATTTTCGAGAAATAAAATTCTCTTCATGGAAAGGGTGAAAATTTTACTATATATTGAGAATATACGACCATTTAAAAGCATATCTGTTTTCACGCGACACTGCGACTTAAAACAAAACTATGATCCAATTCTTTACCTCACGTATCAGTAAAGATCACAACTTCAATTTGCGTGCACCTATCAGCTGATCCGTTAAAAATGACAGCTACTTTTTTTAATCGGCTTGTTACTAAATTCTACCTGGTTTTCTTGGACCCCATTTTTATGTTTAATTTTTTTCTCCCAAATTTGGTTCAAACATAATAAGGGAAAGAGTCGAAAATTTTCGACAAACAAATTTCAGAAGATTCTGTGGACGTAACTCGTATCTTGGGGACCGGATTTTAGAATACTACTCACCCACACTAATGCCTGGGAATGAAGTCTCCTCAGTGCTATATTACTGGTTTCATAGGTTGTAGGTTCATATCTTATGTCCTAGTTATGCATATACTAGTGTACTTAATTAATGATGGAAATCCTTCGGTTGAGCTATAAGTTCTCTCCTTCCTTTCATTTTGGGTCAGTGACCAGATTATTTTTAGTGGATACATACCTATTTTTGGCGGCATAGTCCTTTGATTGATGTCTTATCGATTAAATTTCACTTGTCACTTACGAAACTAACAATAAGCAGAATCAACTGAAGTATGACGTCTTGAAGAAACAATTATCGATTGTATTAGCTTATATTACCCCCTATTGTTCCACTTTGTTGTCATAACGATTTATTTTAGTTTGTTTAATTCTACTATTTAAGTTGTAATATGTGCTTACAGTATAATCACTAGTAGTGTGTTATTTTTATTACCCACAAATAGAAAATCGTGTACAATTTTTTAATTGTGGGAAGCAATTTTTTTTTGGTTAACAAATGTTGAAGTGGAGTATTATATCCTGAATCCCTTGTTATTATAGCTATCCACTGAGAGGCCGAGACACAAGTCAACTTGGTAGATAAGATTTTAATTACGATAAAACACACAAAAGGAGTAGTAATGTGTAACATGTGATCGGTTGGCCGTGTTAGTGAGCGGAAGAGGGAGGGAATCAAACAGTACTGTCATTGGAATAGTATGAAAGTGGGAAAAAACATATGAATAGAATATATGAAGACCAGACTGATGTGGATCGACTGGAATCCACCTCAATACGCTACAGGGTGGGGATCACAAAGATACGGAGACCAACGTCCAGGGCTTCAAAGTCTTGCTTCATTTGGTTTATTTTAGAATCAGGGCATTATTCTTTTACATTTGGGAAGAGTTCAGTTTTTGATGCCCCAATATTCAATCTTCGTCACTTATCTCTCAGGTTCGTGGAAATGAGGTTACATTCACTATATTCATAACCTATTAAGTGGTTGGTTTCATTCTGTGGTTCATGTTTCTCGATTTGTTTGCGTGTCCTTCTATAGATAAGACTAATAAAGGTACATTTAACAATTCATAATTTCATTTTTAATAATACTTAAATTCCTTGATTTGGCTTAAATCCTCATTTATCCTTCTAAAATGTTAATTGGTTTGGGCTTAAATTAAGATAAATTTAAGTTTCCATTCACTGCTTTGGAGTGAGAAGATAGTCGTTCACTTCTACCTCCCGTTAGTCTACTAAGACTAGTCTGAATTATTTACGCTCGAAATTCCGTTTTTTATCAGTACAGCATAGGAATGGGATTTTTGAATATTCCTTGCAGATCGTCGAGCAAAAGAGGCAGAAGTAGCGACTTCGCATGAATCTCAACCTACTGGTGAACTCACGTCGGCTGAAACAGATCTTATAAAGCTTGCCATCTCGGGTTTCTCAGACACACAGAATGATGTCTGGGGCAGTGCTTGTGCTGATATTTTATCACGCCTCAATAATCCCTATCTTCGGTTCATCTTCAAGTTCCTTACTACGGCACGGGGTGGCTTTAATAACTCTCCGGACTTTAATGAAATTTTGGTGAGTCTTGTTTCTGTGACTCGTTAACATCTCAATGAAGTTATTTTAAGATACGAAATACTTTTCTTCGCTCTATCTTACTATCTTAGTACAGAAATCTGATCCCTTCGAGTGTATTTAGAATATATCACTTTGAAATTTAATGCAGCTCTTGATCAAAAAGTTTTTATTTGACTGAATATTTCGTGCTACCAAGTTAACTGCTTGGGTCCTTATTCTAGTATTGCGGATTTTTGTATTGAGACACAAACTCTTACTTTAGTGAACTAGTGGATGTAAAAGTAAAATTGTACTTGTAAACAATTTCTCCTTAATTCCAACGCTTGTGTAAGAAATTTTTGTCCTTTTCTTAGTCGTCCACTTGCTGATGCTTTATTATCGTCAGTGGGATTCTAATTCGTGCTTTTAACACTTACGCTGCCTTTATATTGCATCAATAGAGTTTAAACCTATTTTTCAAATGTATTAGGAATTGTCTTCTTTCTTTTTAAACTAATTTTAAGCATTTTCGCGTATGAAGATTCAGCGTTTAAAGAAAGAGCAATGCTTTTTCACTATCCAGTTATGCAGAGTATATAAAGCAGACAAAACACAAAGTCGTATTCGTCCAGAGTCAAAATATAGTAAAATTACCTTACTATAACCTATGATTAAAGAGTGTGCATGCTTTTTGCTTATTTACTCACGCTTCGTTATGAACTTTAATGAAAAAATAACTTAACTAATCGTATTTGGAAGTCGTATTAGCTAAAGATATAACCTCAAACATGGAAGTTGAGTTGATATTAAAATTTTAATTCCGTATTTATTCATTACTCTTCACTGCCACAATTTGGTCAATTTTACAAATGCAAAGAACGTGCTGCCAGTGATTATTTTGTGGTTAATATGACGATCAAGTTAGGGTTCTATTTACGTATATTACAGAACTATCGTTTGGCACGTACTTTTCATATTGGACCCCAAATGTGCACAAACATCACCTAAGTACTTTATATTTAAATGTAATGATGCAGAGAAACGAACAGGAAAAAATGTTTCTAATTTTCACGTTTATACCCTACTGCAGTAAATTTCCTATGGCTAAATCTTAAAAAATTCTCTTTTTATATCTTCAGGAAAATGAAAGTCTCTTCCTTATTGATCGTTTGACATTCGCCTGTCTCTACCTCAGTGATGAAAAGGTAAATTTTATTCTCCACCCATATGTTGTGCTTCTACTCTAGCTTCAAGACTACGTTCGCTCCATTACCAACCGAATGATACGTGAAGGTCGCCTAGAGGCTATTCTTCTCACCGGTCTCTCCACACCCTACTTCTTCGATCTCTTGCAAAACTACGTCGATATCACCTTTGACGTTCAGACAGCTGCCATTCTGGGTCTCCACGCCTGCCACCTGTGTCGACGGGCTGCCCCACCTCCTCCTCTCAATCCACCACCGCCTACTCCCTTTCTTAACGCCCCTGGGGGACGCACTACTGCTTCCTCTTCAGCCAGTCAAAGTCGACTCCGGCTTAGAAGTATGAGGGAAGCCGCAGCGACAGCAACTGGTGCTAGTAGCGGTCGAATAAGTCTGGCTCCAAGCTCTTCAAGTACAAGTGGGACTCCTCAACCTGCGGATCAACTAGTGGCTATTATGGGGGGTAGACGTCTGGCCAATTGGGTGGAAACGTAAGGTTTTTGTTAGATAAATCTTGAAAATAGAGATAAATGCCAATATTTTTTTTCAAGTATGAGCTGAGGAAGGAAGAAGAGAAAACTTTGAATTCTATAAATCAAAATTTCCCACTCCACTGGTAAAATATGCACTGCATTTATAAGTAGATGTAGGATTATTATATTGGAACCTGATGGCTAACAATGCAAGAATCAGGGCAAACGTTTCCATTCATTATGTATCTGAGTGAGGTCTGTTATATATTTACAGTGCCTTTGCCATTCTCATCTGCCTAATATGGCTATGCGAAGAAGCAAATGGATTAAACTGCTATGATTAGACATTCAGTTAAATCGGCTGATTAACAATCTCTGGATATTGTGGACATGAACTCACTCAAATTGAGCTTTGAAGTATTCGAATATTACAGAACCAGTTACAGAACCAAACAGAGAGGATAATTTCATACTTCCGGAAATTAAATAAATTAGGACCTTTGACATATCCTGTTCGACTACCTGTTTCACCCCTTACTGAACCATATCGCTACTTCATGTGTTCAGATGCTATTCCATGGTTAAAGTTATATAACTTACCATTGCCATGGGTAATAATGAAATATGTTAAAGTTTGATGGCTGGAAATGTGGGCAAAACGACCATTTAAAATTTCAAGAAAACCGGATCATTCTGTAGTATGTTTTCCTTCAATGGTTTTTTAGCAAAATTCATCAAATCAGTTTGAGTTCATGTTAAAAGACGACTATGTAATATGACGTTAAGAGAAATTGAAGTTGTTTTTGCAAAGTTCAAAACCATCCAAGGTGAGAATTTAATGGGATAACCTTTAGTGTCGAGGCTTATCTTAATCTTGATAGCTTCTTTAATCAGAAAAGTAATCATATTTGTTAGTCAAAGAATCTTCGAACGATTACTGAAAAAACTTATGTACGATTTGTCATTGTTTTCAGGCCATTCTTACTTTTCTATTGCCACGTTACCACATTCTTATTGCTTTTGTTCATTATTTTCTTCGTGCTTTGCAGGTATCGCGACAAGTTAGACCGCTGGCGAATGTGGTTCTATCGGGTGGAATTTGATAACCACTACAAAACCCGCTTGATAACTCCTCTCCTGGGTTGTGGGGGGAAGACTTCCGCGACTTCAGTTACATCGGGAGGTGGTTCAAATGGTGGACCAGCAGTTATCACTATTAGTCCTAGTGCAACGATGAAGGAGGCCTTTGTCTCTGTGCCTGTTCTCAACAAGTCTATTCCTTCGAATACGCCTGTGAGGGGTATTGGTCTGCCGGCTGGTTCTGGTCAAGTAATTTTGAATCCTATAAACGACCATATTATCTAAAATTATTCATATATTTAATAATTTGAAATAAACAAGTTAATCACTCTAAATAATGATTAAAGTCATTAAGCTCATTGAAGGTCTGCCAGGTATTTACTTTCAGCCAACATATTAATAATAACTAATAATTCCTGAATCTATTCAGGAAAGCATTTTTCAACGCTCATTTTGGGTTAGGGGGTGCCATCATTGAGCCACCCTAGTGAGAAAATCGAAATTGCCGTCCCCTTTATTCGCCAAAATTAACTAGTACGCTAGGCCATTCTGCTCATCGAGTGAGCACTGCTGGCTATCTCACCCGTGAATTCAAAGACAAAAACGTTAACTACTGCGCGCTAGCCCACTAACACGTTCATTGCTTATCTTTCAATCCGAATTTCCGAGTCAGTGGTGGATCAGAAAAGTCATATTTAATGTCGATATTTCTTAAAGTATTTCTTTTTTACTTCAGAGGTTGTCAACTAATATTTGTGTCTAAATACGAGTTAAGCAGCAAGGTACTTACCTTTCAATATGACACTTATTGGATGGAGAGGAAAGTTTAATTTTGAAGATATACCCTCACAAAGTAAATGGCTTTCGTTGCTACTGGTATCTTTCCTGATTTTAATTAGCAAGGGCGTTTTGGTTGGTTGGAACTTAGTTCTGAATCATTGTGGTATATTTCTAAATTTGGTATTTAAATGAACAATCCTAATTTACTTGAAAGTGAATGAGTATATCTGTGATTTTTCAAGTTTGAAATATTTGGGGGTTGTGTTACTTTTATTTTCAGAGGCATTATTTGGTTTATTTCCATGGAAAGGGATGATTGAAAGTTTACAAGACAACTTCTTTCGGGACCTTCGCTAGATTTAATCATGTATTGATCTATGGCCTTAACTATGGAAGTTAGAAAGAGTGAATTACTTCTTTTAGAATAATTAACTAGAGCGAAATTAAACTGCAGAATCGGGAGAGATGTATGTCTTCACTTAAACCATTTTGGTGCATGCCATCCGTTTATCTTATAAGTCACACAAAGAGAGCAAACAAAATGTATCTTTCAACAACAGATGTCATGTGAATTTGACCATTCGCAAAGTCCGGTGCTGATTTAGGCTTATTTTTTTCATTTCTTCCAAGTTTTTTTCGAAATTGAGGATGATGATATCCTTGAGTAGATATTCGGGTGAGACTTGAATCCACTAAAAATTCCTGTAAAAGATATGAATTCGACCTGATATATGCTTCTTTTAAAGTCTTTTTCGTTTGAGTTTAAATTCTGCTGTGATTTGATGTGTTTAAGCTTTGCTAATTATAATTTGCTTATCATTAAGTTCAGACAAAATGTACTATTTGGCCATGGTTCAAGATGATTTTTGTTAAGAATACGGGAAAGACAAATTCCTGGATACCAATATTTCTGTTTATCTGCAGCTGCAGTTAAAACCTCTTGATTCATAAGACTTCATTCCTTGGGATTTTTGAGAGCGTACTTTTGGGACGAGTAGATGAGCAGATTTTGTCCCGCTCTTACATTCACATGTCTGGTAATGCAGTCTCAGATCAATCAGGCATCCAGTCAAGTTAATGGGAGTTACAAGATCTATGCTCATCGATGCACCTCTAGGGCTTTGAATAACCAACCGCATTTGTTAATGCCACTCAACGAGAAAGGCGACGGAATGCAAGTTTCTCATAAGGGTGGCTTCCTCTACCGAAGTCAAGTGTTTTTGACACTTTTCTTATTGAGTTTATAAACTATTTACTCGATTATTGTTTGGTTTGATCACTACACCGGCTTCAATTCTGGTTATTACCTTTTACAGATATTCGCCTCTTGTATCTACTGTGGTTGGCGTTTAGGTGGTGTTATCCGAAGTAGTACCGAGGATGCCTCATCCGGCGCCTCGCCGGCCACCGCTCAGTCTCCCCAATCCAGTCTCACTCCCACCTCTAACATCCCACCACCGGGAATCGTTTCCGCGACTTCAGCAGCCACCGGAGCAAGCGGAGGTTCAACCACAATGCATGCCGGTGGTGGCAAACAGACAATCTGCTGGCATTGTCTTAAACCCCTTCCTCGCTGTTCCATTTGTCTCATGCACATGGGCTCGGAGATTGGCGGATGTGACGACGTGACAGATGAATTGGAGGTGGGAGAGCCGGCAAGTAATGGACATCACCGAAAGAGGAGTGAGATGGTAAAACTACCGTTACTGACTAGAAGCAATGTTGTTGGTGGGCCATCACTAATGAAGACATCTGTTAGCTCTATGGCTGGAATTCCTGGTGTCAAGATGACGAGAACTGATGTCACTAAGTGAGTCTCCATAATCGCATAAACCTTTGTTATTAGTTTTTATTGTGAATTTCCGTACTAAGATTAATCCGTCTCGCCAAAGATTTCCTTTGCTTCTCTTTATACTTGCTTATTTCCCATTGGAAAGCTTCTAGAAGTGGTTGATAGATAATCGTAAATAATCAGTTTGGGATAGCCTTTTCCAACACTCATCTTGAGCAGAAGAGTAGCATCATAGGACTTCCCCGATGAGAAACCCGAATTTTGCCATTACCTTTATGAGTCTGACTTAATCTGCGACTTTTGTCACTCACTGGGTGTACGCTGATGGGTATCGAGTCCACGACCTTCGACTTCTTGGATGAGCACGTTAGCTGCCGGCATCTCTGACACATTTCTTGCTTCTTGTACAACTTTTCCGGAACATTTAATGTTTAATAAAAGCTATGCTATCTCTCATACTGGGAGGAAGATTCCTCCGTCCTACATTGATAACTGTTATGGCTCTATTACCAGGAGAACTCTTGAACGTTTAGAATAAGGGTTTGTACTCCCTAGTATTGCCGTTTTTCGTCAAAGAAAGCTTATATCCGTATAAATGCTTATTTTACAATCAGAAATCGGTGACACCTCCTCCATATTTATAACTACAAAGCGTTTAGCTAATGAAAACTGGTATTCACAGCTAGTTTTAATTATTTTCTTCCCCTCCCCCCCCCCTCATTTTCTTCTGTAAACAGAAGTAAGAAGCCGGAGATCCCAGGTGGTAGTAACGAAGCAAGTCGCGGTGGTCCACTACACCTTACCTCTTGGTTTGTCTGGTGTCAAGCCTGTCGTCATGGTGGTCACGCCGGTCACATATTCAACTGGTTTTACGGAGGAGGTAAAAGCAGCGGTGGTGGTTTCGGTGGAGACGTTCCCCTCCCCTCTGACCTCATTGAATGCCCAGTAAATGGGTGCTCCTGCCATTGTGCCGGTCTAGATGCCTCCATTCCACCACCAAGGCATCCTCCTTCCTCACCTCCTCAATTTCTTTCAGGAGAAGCTAGTGCTGTTAGCTTACTCACTCGAATACGAGATCTTCCATTTCTGGAAGCTGTTGAAGGTGATTCCGAGCAGAATGATTCTGAGTCGTTTGGTGGTGATCCTCCCCCTGCTTTCAGAAGGATGAATATACCACCGCAGCCACAGTCAATAACAAGTGGACATCATCGTCATCCAGCCGGAACCACTTTGAGAAACCGTCGAGAGATTGTAGATCCTGTTCTACTGATGGCATCGATGAATTACATAAATGAAGGAGAGGTGGTGGAAGATTGAGGGAAGGCCCTGTACCTCCACTCACTATTTCCCTCTCTTTTTGTCGGTTCTTTTCTATCAATGCTTCTGATTATGAATAAAACTATGCTTATTTGCTTATTGTAGTGTTTTGGATTTGGTAAATTAAGGTAGAGAAGGGGGAATCATTATTCCTTATCATTTATTTGCTCTTTATCCGTTTTGAGCGTAAATAAGTAGACCAAGGTTGCAAGAATAATTAGGATTGTACCTGGTAGTATTATCACATAAGCGGAACTATTGAAGTCTAAGTGGTGAAACCATTTTAATGAAAGCTGAAGTTTAAAATCACTAATGTGGGTATTACAAAGTTATGTCACCACTAACGTAATTTCAATTTTAACTCATTTGGAACTAAAATCCTAGAGAGAGTATCTTATATTGTGTCGAGTACGGCTATGTAGATAGATAAATAATACACCATACTCAAATCGTGGTCTCATAGGCGGATTATCAAGTAATCTGACACTGTGAGCCTGAGTACCATAGTTAAATAACTAAGGCTGCCAATTTTGTCAACAATATCTCAGCTTCAGAGGAGAGTAGACTTGTATCTTAACGAAGACTTCTCTTCGTATCTTTATTAAGAAATTATCCAGTTTATGTATGACATGACTATATGGTAATGATTGCCAACAATAAGGCGATGAGAAGACTTGCGGAAAGAGTAACTGAAAGGCTCAGTGGTCGACGTGCACTTTGCAGATTGGTGCTCATCAGTGCACAAGCAATGATGTGGATGGCCTACCGCACTATTCATTCCTGGTCAGTAAGAGGATTGGTAGATTGACTTTCTTAAAAGCGCGACTCCTGGATACCTTCACTCTACCCTAGTTTAGCGGTATTAACACTTCTACTCAAGATTGAAGATTTTTCTTCCTATCTATAGGAGTGCTATCTTTTTAGCTGATGTTCTTTTAACTTTAAACAATTTTCATTACGAATCAAGTTAGAATTAAGGCAAGATTGGAATATGAAAAGTTGTATCTGGCACAGCAACATTTAGCCGTTTCTCTGACATCAGATATTTAACCAAAGAAAAAAAAATCTATGAAAACAGATATCTATATCTGTATTTTGCGTCGTTGCTAATTTTCTAATTGGATGGGTTTGCAGTTGACCTACATACTTCCTCTAAATATGCATCGCTTCGCTTGCCTGATGCCTAAAGCGCATCAACTCTGACTGTGGTCAATTCAGACTTTATTTCGGTAAAAAGTAAGGCGCAAAGAAACGGTAAAAACGAATAACTAAAGGCCATTATATATGCTACAATACACGTATTCGCCAGCTACCCCCAGTTACAAAATTTCATACTTGCTTCACCAAGCTAGAAAAGGACATTTCCGGAATTTTATAAAGTTCCTGACATATAATGCCGTTTAACGCTCTCAATCTTCATGTTCTCTCCTATCACAATAACCTGTTGTTATTCTTTTAAAACCTGGTCTTAAAATATTTAGGAGAACCGATTTTACACTCATTGACAGTTTCGAGGACTCTGTGTCCGGTCCGTTCTTCTTACATGCTCTTTGAAATAGGACGTCACAGATATTGAATTTATGGTTTAAGTTCGCGTCTTAAAGTATTTGGAATTTGTGCGTTGATTATCGTCCTTATATCAGATATTTACTAGATCTCACATCTTTGTCAAATCATTTACCCTCTAAGTATTACGAGTACTCTTTAACCCGCCTCGCTCCTTAAGAGAATAATAACCGACAGTAGCACGTGCAATGATAATTATTAATTTCAAAGTTGGAACGATCATCTTATCCAGTTGAACTTTTGAAAGAAAACATTAAGTTCTAAATTCAAACATCGGTTGATATAAATTTGATATACGCGTTTCCATTTATTTATCCGTCTAATTGGTTTTTCAAATGTAATAAAACGTGTTTTTATTTCATTTACTTTTCACACATCCACTTTGCTTTCCATAATTTGGTATTTTTCAGCAAGCATATGCTTCAACACTTAAGATAAACAGATGAAAATTACCATAGGGCACCCAAATGCTATAAATCTCAAGCCTATTAAAAGACGTGTTCAAGATACCTGACTTGGGTAGAGGGAAGATATTCTAGGACTACTTTTACCAGAAACTTCTTAGCGATTCTTATTTTGTTGACTAGAATTAGCCAGTACGGCTGGCCACCCATACCATTGAATGTGTATCGACTTCTCACTTGACCGACGTGTACGTCGATGACTGCACTGACGGCAAACAAGCCCAAATATTTGTGTTTCATATATCGGTAGCACTGGGGATTAAAAAAGGTCCAGACAACCCTCAGAAAATTGACTTCAAATTGTTACGTAACGAATTAGTCACCAATTCAGATTCTTTAAGAGGATAGTCCACTTGTAAAAATAAAGCGACAGCGAACCTCCTCGATGTATTTTACCGAAGACAATCGAGAAATTATATTTTGGAATTTGTCACAAATTACATTGCAACTTTCCATCTTCCGCTCACAGTCTGTAATTCATGTTACGAGTTTAGGTTCGGGGTCATCAGACAATTTTACGGGTTTTAGGAAAGTGAATCAAGTAATATCAGTGCGCCTAAAGGAAGTTCATCGGATTATCGATTACCAGCTTTCCACGCTCATGCCCGACGATGCAATTTTTTACATCTGCTATGATTATTGGTTAACCAGGCAACAAATCATTTTCTATGTGGACCAACATGTGGAACACGTTGGTCCACGTATATATATATATGTATATATATATATATATATATACTTTGACCTTAATATAGCATTTCATAAATGTCAAAATATATTATATGAAAACAAAGAATGCTGAATATGGAAAGAAAAAAATTAATAGTTGCTCAAAAGTTTTATTGGCACCAACGGAGAAGATATTAAAGCTATTCAACAGCACACAAACTTGCAAAATTACTTCTAATCCTTTTCCAGGTTTTTAGCAATAGCTTCTTCTTGTTGTTTTTCCTTGTTATTCTGTTGACTTTCCATATGAATACGATTGGATTTGTTGGAACTAGGAAACTTCTTTCCACCCTTTCCGCCCGTCAATCTGTCTTCATCGTCAGCATATTCCTCAATCTCGGCAATATCCCTACGTAAATTATCCATGTGTCAGAACAGCACCGCAAAAATAATCAAACAATCCGCTTTAATTTAGCCTATTTAAAAAAAGACCTTGACACTACTCGACTTAGCTTTAGCCTAAATATTGCTGTTATTTTGTTTATTTTGCATTGAAGCGTAACACTGTTAAATTTATGGATAATAAAAACTTATATCTGATTTTGATGAACATAATTGTGTACGTCGACTAATAATCCTTGGAATCATAAACGGCTAAAAACTACAACACGTATACTGCTGCTTAGATTAGGTAATTTTGATATTGCACTGTAGATGCATTTGCTTGAATTCAAAGTGATGAAGGAGATGATCAGTACGTTAAATAAGTGTTTTTATTATGATTTATCAAAAATGTGAATTGTTCCTAAAATAGTTCTTCTAATCAATGATCTGCACTTTTCACCTATTTAATTCCTGCTTATTTAAAGATAATTTATTTGAACTAAGTTCTAAAATATTATTATAAGACAGTCTATTAAGGAATGGGATTTGTTCTTTCTTCTTGGATTTGGCATTACTGTACTTATAGTTAGCATAATTATTATGTAAGTTAAGTGTCGGGTTAATTGCATACAAGGCATAGACTGCATATGTAAGAAATGATTAAGCACTTACTTAGCTAACGATTGTTGCATTTATAAAATTGCAGTCCCAGACGCTAATGTGCAAAAACCATAAACGATAATTCTGCATATCAAAGTTGATTCATGTGAACTTCGTGTACATCAAATATTTCATTCGACTTTCTAACACAGTCTGTCGGTAGATGTTTGGAAATACAAAATCAATAACACTTCTATTTTTCGGAAATTTAATCTTCCAGTTTAAATTTTCTTTCATTCAAGCCGATATAGAATTTATAAAAACCATTTTATTATACAAAAAATAGCATAGATAAGATTTTTTGGACTATAGGATTTGCAGGGAGAAATAGTGATGTGGAACGAAGGCTATGAGAGGGAGAAAAAAATAAAGGATAAAGGACAGAAAAAAGAGTGTGAGAAACAAGCGTTTGTACAAGTTTCTTTAACCTGATGTGTATGGAATAATATAGATAAATAACCGGGTCATTTTTAATCGATTTCTTGCTGCTACACTTTGGCCACGTGGGGGAAGGGCGGTTAAATATAATTATTACTCTGGGTTTATACAGGCATAAAATATTTAAAATAACGTATTTCAAAAAATAATTTTGAGAAGTGTATGGAGGCCTTTACTTTCACTTTAAATGATAATTATCAACGCACCAGTTTTTAAGCGGGTAATGACACATAGAAAACTATTTTATTTAATGTCGAAAATTATTTCTGATTGAAGCAATGGAATTTAAAAGCTAATAACATTTCCTGAATAACAGGTAATTGGATTTAACAAATCCTTAATGTCCCGAGAGTTCACATTAGAGATTTTAATGAGATGCTTATAATGGAGAGAGGACTCGATTTTTGACCAAGATATCTTGAATATGTAAATAATACATGCATTATTACTTCGTCTACCGGATAAACTCAGTAGTTTCTTCAAAGACTTAGAAATATCCTTGACAAATATATGGTGAAACTAGGATAAAACAGTCTGGATGTAAGTCGGTGCAGATGTGGTTCGATTTTTTCTGCAAATAAACAATCACATTGTTACATATAAGGAAGTAATATATGGAAGTTTCCCCATTTTCCACCTTTTAAATTCTTGCTTCTTTTAATTCCCTTTTATTCGAACGAATTTATTTACATTACGGTTGTAAATGGAATAAGATAAATTGGACTATCAATACGCCAACGTATGTCTTATTTTGATATGGTGATTTGGGTTGTTTTGTATTGTGATGTTTTCAGGTCATTTTTGTAACTACTGCAATGTCTTAGGGGATCTAGGAGTCGGTTACGGTATCCTACAGAGAAGAGCAGATTATAAAACACATGATCAATCGAGTGAGTCCTTTCACCGATCTTAGCTCCCTAGTGAAAGATAAAGGTTTGGTCGATGTTTGCTGTAAGACTGAATATCATAAAGACCAAATGGTAATTAATGAAACTTAGGCCAGTTCTAAGATTGAAGAGCTATTGATTAAAGCTCTAGCGAAGATATTATAAAGTTTTATCAAACCAGTCCTTCTGTTAGGTTTATCAAAAATTGTCTAGCGTAAGACGGATAATAATAAATTAAAAGCTGTTCAGAACACTACCAAAGAATAATGTTAGGATTGTACGGTTAGAGATAAATGTGTGTTGAAGTTGCTACATATTTGAAAATAATATTTACTCGAAAATAATTCTTATGCATAAGTGTCTTCATTTTCCGCCTTTTTATGCACCTCTTTTGATTCCCTTCTGTTAGATCGATTTCATTTACATTACTGTTGTCAATGGTGCACAATATAAATCAACGTATCTATCGGGTCGTTTTGTATTGTATTGTTGTCAAATTGTATTTGTAGCAAGTGAAATTTCCTAAGAAATCTAAAAGTCGGCCACGGCATACTACAGAAATTAGCACCTCACAAGATGAGTTCTAACGAAAACGTCCCTTTAAGGAACCTTAACGCATTATTACGAAGAAAAAGGTTAAATCTGTGGGCAAATCTTCACAGAGAAGATGAGGCATTAGCAAAAACGACCGAAATTCCATTAATTGGAAGTAGGTGCCTTTAAGTATGCACAGACAAAGTGTTAGTTAAAATATCTACAATCGAGTGCTAGATTGGTTTTCGAAGAGATAGAAGGCGAAGTTTGAATGATGAGCTCTCCCAAGAATCATATTCCTCGCGTTACTGAGCATTAACCATAACGGAAAAGCGTAGGGGAAAGCAAAACTGTGCGTGGATCCCCGATGCAATGAGTTCTTTAAAAATAAAAGCGAGATGGAAAAGCAACGGCGGATTGATACCCACAAATCTGAAGATGATCTTCCGACCAAAAGACTCCTTATTACAGTAGCTGAGTGCTACAAGAGGTATAGTGCTGTAGGCAGCAGATGTCCATCAATACCTGGCGATTAGAAATGACTGGCTGGCGATAAGATCTTCACTATCGTGTCCACAGGCGATCCCTCTGTGTGTTTGCACATAGATACCCAAACAAATGTCGATCATCATACCGAGACAACGAGATATGACTGACGTCTAACAAAGAAATGTTTTGTATTTAAACCTAATTTACAAATTAATAAATTGGGGATGGCTTGTCTGCTACCACCGAATTGATCCGACGACATGAGTGACTTGACTTATTCCAGATAATCGATCGATGTGGCCCCGATAAATGACCTCACATTTATTACATACAGAAAAAAGAGGATAGTTTCAGAACTGTATGAAAACTTGTCATCCAGACTTTCTATATGGATCGCAAGATGATGAAAAGGGTAGATAAGTGTGAATGAACTTTATCTTGAATCAGCAGTTTTTCTGAAAATTATGGAGTTCAGATGAGGTAGAGTAATTTAGATTCATTGCATCTACCTTTCATTACCTACTATGCAGTTCCCTCTTAAAATATGAGCTAATCGCCTTTGACCTTGTATGCTTTTGGATATTTACATAGGTAGAAAATTTCCAAAGCCTGGGAAAAAATAAAAAATTCCTCGATAATTAGTTTTGTACAACTTTTCGGAGGGAGGAGAGAAGAAGGAATAAAATGCTTAACTCATATACGGTGGAAATGAATTGTGAACCAGCACTGATATTAAATTGCGCCCTAATTATTCCAGTTTAAACAGGTGAAAGGGTACGATACCTGCAAAATTGTTTAGAGTTGCCGCCATAAAAACAAAAGCGGGCAATAGCGCGATTAGTGATACATTCTTTTCGCCAGAAATAAATTAAAAGTCTGGTCAAGTTATTTAATTTTGCCGTATCTATTAATATAGTTAATTTTGCATTAAATAATGTTTTGAAAACCTGTGAAATCTACTACGAAATTCGTATCTGTAAATATTTGCTCATCAAAATCACAGTAATAAGAAAAGACAGCAAAATATAAAATTTTATTGAGATTTTCATGTTTATTTTTGAGGGCACATGTTACATGACAGAAATTGATTTGAGTTCATGAAAAGTTTAAATCAATCGTTTGACTTTCAGATGATATGAAATCACTAAATAAGATGGGACGGTTAGGGTCTCTGAATTTCCGTGATATCGCCAGATTCACAATTTATCTCCCCTTTTATTGTATGCTTGGGAGTTTATGCTACGCTATTTTCTTCTACTTTGATGAAGTTACGGAGTCAAAATGTGGAGTTCATAACTTTGTCCCCTCAATAAGTGGTGCTGTTTGTATGCGTCCTCTTTTGCATTGGTGGCGATTTTGTATCATTATTCACGCAGTGCCTCGATTTGTTATTGCATATTTGTATTATTACATGCACATACAGCTGTCTAGCAAGGTGAACTCGTGGGAGAGCTATAATTTAAATGTAGTTAATACATTTCTGCTTGACCTAACGGACATTCTATCTCTGTGTGGATTATCAATAGTATCCACGGTTGATAATTTCAGTAAGATCAATTCGTGATATCCACATTTTTAGACGTCCATGAGTTATTTTTCATTGTTTTCGGCATATCAAGTTTTCTATGTATGGCTCTAAAATTTTATATTCATATCGGCCTGCTGCGTCAGGGTCTTTTACCTGATACGGTATGTCCTTTTTATTTTAAATTAAAATTTCTTTAGTTTAAGAGATCTTTAGAAGACAAGGCTTACTTTCTAACATTGATGATGTTGTGTGCACTTTTTGCGGCAAAACATTACTATGCGCATCATGTTCTCTGTAAACCAAATGGTAATTTCATATTTTTAAACATAATATTTTCTTAATGAGTTTCAAATTTAATGCATTTCTATTTTTATGCAGCTTTCAGCTGGTTTTCCATTGCTGAGTTCGGTATTGCCTTTGCAAATATGGGCTTCCATGGAACTGCAATACATGATTTCTCTAATCTTAAGATTTCTGCCTCACTGATTTGAAGATGATCTGACCTGTTTTTTTTTCTTTCCTCTGCTATCCAATTGCATTTATCTGCTTTCACTTGTATCATTGCGTTTGTCTTCAATAATGAAGTGCTCTTAGTCCAAATCTGTTTTCTTTTTTATATTAGTGTTATTATATTTTCATTTGTGATTTTAATTAAAATTCATCTGATTTGTTTTCAGTCTATGTCTCTACCACGAGCGGAAGAAACTACTTCAATAGAACGGTAAGGGTTAATTAACATGTATTTGCTTTTCTATGTATTTTAAACTTGATTTTGAGGTCGGTTTTCAAATGAATGGGGTTTCGTTTTGTACTCTTACCTGGTATGGTGCTAAGCTACTTTTACTCCGTCTACTTTTGTCCCTTATTTGCCAGTATTGCTTTTATTTTAGATGCATACGTTCCTTCATAATCAAATCCATCTACGGTATTGTACAGGCTCGTAGTGGTAATGCCTATGCAACTGCTTGTATTTCCGACGTCGGAGCCCGTAATAATCTTGTGGGTTTCCCTACTTTTAGTATACTTTTGGTGTACTTCAGTAGACATAAACTATAACCTTTTCAACTTCAGATGGTTTATCTTGAAGAAGATCCAGAAATTGGAGCCACGATTAAGCAGAATCTCGATTCCAATTCTCTTATCAAAATGGGTACGTTCTATCGTTTTATTTGCGCTGTTTTTCTGCGTCAGAGATGGCCGATCTTGGCTAATTACGTTTTCACTAATGGTGCATTCTCAGTTTTGGCCTGTTAACTTCGATTTAAGTAAAAGTACTCGCCTTGGTATGAAGTAGTGGTCAGCATTTTCCTATGCTTCATAAATTTTTACTTGAGCATGGTTAATGAGCTGCTGTCAGCATTACACTTATTCGTGCATTAGGAATGGAAAATCATTTTGAATATCGGAGTTATTATCATTTTTTTATTATTGTTTTACAGTACGTAATCAAGAGTGTTAGATATCGTACTGATGATATCAGCTTTATCACTTCAGGTAATGCAGATAATGTAATTTGTACTCCATCCACAATTCCTTTCCGTTCTCGTATTCTATCTTTGCCTTTTAAAATTACCAGCCAGATCTGGTCGGTACCTCTGTTGCACATTATTGCGTCGGCTTCTCACTTTTGGGTTCTAATTTAGTTGAGGCAGCCTGACTCATTGTAACATTAAGCTTGTTTTAGTATATTGCTGGCTCTGAATTCCGAATTTCATCCTTATCTTGGGTCGTATCTAGTATCATGGTATTGACAGCCTCACCCTCGTCCTCCGGTCTCTTATCATGTAGTTTCACTATGGTCGGTCAGTTCTGTTTCACGAGACTGGAAGCAATAGGATGTTTCGCCTCTGTAGAATAGTGCGGTTGAATCCGATTTCTCTATATCTGAATTTACGATCACGTTTTATACCAAGGATATTTCTTGCTTTACGGAACTCTATTCTCTTGGAGCATAGTATTTTGCACGGTTTTTATAAGTCAGTTTAAGCTAACACTAAGTGTAGCACGTGGTTGTCTTTTTTACAGGAGACACCGTCAGTCTGGAGATTCTCATGAAGAACGGTGCCGATCAGTTGGTTGTCCTCGAAGTGTGGCAATTCCGCCTGGACACTGAGGACAACCTGCTTCGTCGTGGTCGGCTGCCCTGTTCCAAGGTGGTGGCAAATCACTCTGGTCTTCAGCCCGCCATCTCCTTTCCCTCGCTTGCCACTTCACCCTCTCCTGCGCTATCTCCGAATGATCCCACTGCTGCTGCCGTGGAACAGCAACCGTACTTTGCTGTTCAAGACTTTCGACGCTCACGACTGTTTGAGCGACTGGGCAGTTTACTGAAAAGTCTCCTGGTCACTACGCGAATGCTTCCAGGTTTGTGTTCACTTTGCTTAAGGCTAAGGAGAGAATGAGGGAACATTTCATTTCTCGATAAAAGCAGTATTTCCGTAAATCTCAGCAAATCTTTCAGTAGTAGCTTTTGCTATTGAATAAAGTGGTCTAGGCCTAGGTCTTCCTAAATTCTTTTGCCAGTTATGAATATTTAGATGATAGGTTAGTCTATTGAAAGTTTAAACATGAATGCAGTTTGTTCATCTTTTGTTACAACGATAACGGTTTTGAAGCCCACGCTGTGCACCTAAATCGAATGTGAAGAGTGAATTTCCCCTTACGGCCCATGCGCGCTCTTTTATTAGTTGTCGATTTCCCACTGGCCATGACTAAGAATTGAATTTAGATACTGCTTCAGAGCTTACCAATCGTTCCCATGGTCCCCAAATTTGTGTTTGCTTAATGCGCAAGATGTCTTAGAGCGATTATTTTTACCCTTCGCGGATAAATATGAAATTATTAAGTGAAATATAAAGTAGAATTTACCGTGAGTGAATACAGCTTACGTAGCTCTAATAATTCAAGTTTTTAGTCATTTTCATCTTTGCTGCTGAATATCATGTAGGATCATTCTGTCCTCTCAACCACTGAAGAATAAATGAATTAAATTGGCAACCCCCCACTCTTCTTAGTTAAAAAAATATGAAACACGTACCTTTTTACATATATTAAGACACTTGCATAGTTTGGGGCTTGTAAGATTTGTCCTATGCTGTTCAAGCCTGCCAGAGATTTCATTCATTAATTTCCAAGCCCGTTTAGGAAAGCGTTTTCCAACTCTCTTCTTGGGTAGAGAGTAGGATCTTGAAGCATCCCCAGTGAGAAACTCGAATTCTGCCATCCTCTGCGTTAGCCAGACTTACCCATGCCATTGGCTTTTCCGCTCCCTGGGTGTGCGCTGATGGGGACCCATTGAATTCATGACCTCTGACACGTCAGAAGATTAATACGCCGCCGACACACCCTTTCATTATTCGATTTTACGTCACAGAGTTTATCAGAACAATTTATATGATCTAGTGAAGTTTCAGACTCGCATATGAATCCACATTTTAGACATCCTTCTCTTAATTTCTTAAATGGGAGAATACGCAAGTGAATAACAAAATTTACGTCTTATGCGTTTGTGAGATATTTCAATAATTAGTATTTTGAAAAGAAATGTAATTCGCTAATTTTGCTCGAGAGTTTTGTATTATTGTTTTTTGTTAATGTCGATTCATCAATATATGGAATCATTCCCGCTAAGAATTAAGCCTACGCATTCAAGTGAATTAAAATTTAACAGGTGTTTTTCTTAAATCCATGGATTTTGAATTAAGAGATATTTAAATGTTTGGTTATATGATTTATAAGCCACAAGCGGGTAAGAAGTAGGCTCGCAACCTTGCTGAACCTTGCACGCAGGATGGACCAATGAGGAAGCAGAATCATAAGAGTTCAGTGTGTCCATTGGTTAGATCAGGCTATATGATCATCGATCGCTATCGCTTCTGGTGAGGACATGCGGACATGGAGGGAAGTGGCCGCTTTCCTGCACGATTTTTGATCTTTGCTTCTTGGTCCCTATTTTCATCTTGCATATATCTTATATACTTGATGCTCTTTCATATTTACTTAAGCTATCAATACGAATTGCCTTAATAAAGATTACGCTTCCTAAAATATCTTTTAAATACACTATTTACTGGGGGTTGTAAAAGTTGGTATTGAGAAGTGGTCGAAATTACTCTTGAGATTGTCATGGTTTGGTCTATTTGGAAGTTGGATATAAGAGTTTTCAAGAATTAAGGCTTATTTTTCAAATATATTTCCGATATCGAAAAGAAATCCTGCGTTATGAAAATGAATGAATTTTTAAGATTACACGATCGTATCCCTTCGGTCTTCATATCTGCAAAGCCGTCAGTATAATCCTAGCATAGTTCTAGTATATTTGATATTCTGGCTCCAAATTTAAAATGAAAATGTCTCTTGTTAATTTCAGCCTACGACTTGTCCCGAAATCAACAGCACTTGATGTGCTACACTCTGCGTCGGGGTGAAGTCTCACTTGAACGACTAGGTGTAGATGCTGTCGTCTGCCGCCAAGTTGGCCACCTTGCTCCAGGTCTAGCTGTAGGCTCTCAAGCCACCAATGTCTTCCTCAACGTCTCGGTTCACTATCGAAGTAATCTGAACGACATTGATTTTCAGGAGCCCATTCCTCAGCCCCTATCTCAAGTCCAAAATCGACGAGCTCGCTCTAGAAGACCGTAAGTAATTTGTGGAAAATAGCTACTTACTGGGTCTCAAGCTCACGAGGTTTTCAATGTTTAGGTATACTTGAGACGGTTAGCCCAAAGTAGGAAGAAGATGGAAGGCGCTGCAGTAAGATATTCTAATCAATAAGGATATATGAATTGTCTGTCCAACTACCGGATAGTGTCACCCTTTTTCGGTGACATTATTCTTATTCGCTAAGCACCTTGAACAATATTAACCATGAAGGCAAACAAGATCCCTCTAAAAGGCCATAAATTGTTATCTAGTTTCACCATTTCTCTAGTCTTAACCGATTCCACATGTTAAATGATTATTATAGGTGCGGTTTATAGAATGATGCATTAATAAATAGGAGATTTTAGTGTTGGTGATTCAATCGCATAGCTGGTATCATAAACATCTTTCTCGATTCCTTTATTATCTAATCTACCTAAGTGATATTTTTTTATATCAGTCACGAAATCAATGATAAATGACCGTCTCTTCCTTGTAGTTAAGCATAATTGCATGATATAATGCATTTAATCCAAGCCGATAAAGGGCCCTGTGATAGAGTAGGTCGAATACAAAGTTAGAAAGGCATCAAGAAATCTATTAACTATCAATTCTAACCTCACAATACTTCGCTTCGCTATCGAAGAAACTTGTATGTGGATAGGCTTACCAAACCTTTATCTTGATTACAAATCCAAAAAACTCATTCTTGAAAAATGTGACCCTTAATCGTTTGTAAATGAGGCTCTGTGATGAGTGAAATATTCAGTAATCGACTTTACTAAAGCATCTTGTATCTTGTCCGATTTGCTCTAGGCACGGCTTTCATTCCTGACTCTTAATCGATAGCAGTCTTACTATTAAGGAGCTTGTTTGCTATATTTTGAAAAACCTCAAATGATAACAATTGTTTTTTTGATATTAGATATTTGTTTAGTTATTCGTTAAATTGGATAAAGTTGCAAAAGTATAAAAATTAACTAACGAATTCCATTTGTGTTTTAATAGGCGTATTCGCCCTGCATTTGCAACCGCCGCAGATCCTGACGACGATTATTTTCAAGAGGACTTAGAGGAGGAAAATGAGAATGAGGAAGGTGAATTCGGAGATGGAACCTACAGAATTGTCAATGAAGGTGAAACCATTTTCGATGAGGCAACAGGATGCTACTACTACTTCCAAGATGACAGCGAAACACTCGAGGGTTCTACATGCTTGCAGGATAGTGAAGAAAATACCAACCATTCAGGAGAGATGTCTCGAACATTTGAGGGTGAAGAGAGTGGTGGAGTGGAAAACGGTCGGAATAAAGCTCCGCTTCACCTTGCTTTCGCTTCACTAGACCTTGGAGCCGGGACGCCTGTAGGCGGTGGTTGCGCAAGAATGGCCCATTTGGTGACTGAGTTGCGAACCAAAACTGATCTTGATCTCTTTCGTGTTCCAGGTGCTGCTACCAACACGTCCACATCCTCGGTGTTCGACCCCAATGCTCTGGGAGATGAGTTAGAGAGGCATGAGAAGACACTGCGAGAATTTGATGACTTTTTGGCGGACTTTCGAGCTGCACAACCGAATTTTACTGGTGTGGTGAACCACTAATCAAGCAGTATGAGTAAAGTGTGATCACACTTTCAGTCGAATCCTACATACCTACATTTTTCAATAAAGAATGAAGACGTATTTCAACCTATTTGGCCTTCTTTTACAAAGTGCTACTCAAATAGGTTTAAGTAATATTGGAAGGAATTACTAAAAACATGTATCACAAGTAATAGGCAAGTTCAGTACAAAGACAATAGTCTAGACGCACAGCTTCTAATTGGTTAGGCGTGTTTAGACTCTGTAGAGTGGTTTGGGGATTGGGTAGTCGGGTAACATCCAAACGAGCTGATTGGAAAATATGGCGTTTGGGATCGAAGAACTTTAGTAAATTGGGTTCTGGAAGGGTTTCCTAAAAAAAAGTTAGAGCAATTAAATCACATGAAACAATCATAAAAAGAAAAATGTATTTAGTATATTAAGCCGTGTTGGGACATCGGTAAATTTGGCTGGCGACTGTGCAGGAAACGCTGAGAGTGCAAAGGGCGAAGGGGGACATTTGTCTTACCTCAATGACCACAATCGTCTCCTCTAAGCATATCTCGATCTAGCCAATGGCCACACCGATGTCCCATGTTTGGTTTCCACACTGATTCACCCTCTGGACACTGGCGTGTGTGCTTCCATAATGGGGCCGACGAGGTTGCTGGCTTATCAACATGTTGGAGGTTAAAGCTGCGAACTTTATATTTTGTTATAGAATAAACAGGTTATATCCCACAGGTTGTCTTTAAGTAACTTTTCGTTCCTATCATTATAGTCTACTCTGCAATATCTTGATAGCTAGTTTTGGTCAAATTATCGTCGCTTAAGTAGTCGATTGAATGATATTGTGGGAAACGTGGCGTAATTCACCAAGAGCATTGGAGGTAGGCTCGCAACATGGCTGACCCAAACAGAAGCCCGTATCCTCGCACGCATCTAACAATGGACACGGAGCACGGACCGAACACAGAAGAACAGTGGCCATTAGCAATATCAGAAGATATACCCCTTTTCATGTCCCTTACCCAGTCAGAGCATTGCGGCAACTGTGATCTCTTCCTCTAGCACTTCGTATTCAACATGCTTCTGGCCTTTATTTTCATTTTTCATCTTATGGATTTTATGACTATTGTTATTAACACGCCTTATCCGTAAGATGTTTTTTAATAATATTTTTTTCGACTGTCCAGTATTTATTAAAGAGTATCTCATAGATGAGACAATATAGAATAAAAGGGTATAAAGACCTATAAGGGCATGAAAGATGAACTAAGAAGTAAAAAAGAGCACACTGATTAGATGAAGCAACACTCTCCCATAGTGTTCTGCATAGTCACAAATCCTAGCGTAGTATATTTCCCATTCTTCAAAAGTAATGTGCTTGATGGAGTATAAAAAAATTTTATTCCTTCAAACAGCTTACATTGTATTAGTGTGATTTAGGTTTACTATTACGTGGCCAAAAGCCAAAATGCCAGTCGCTTAACTATAACATTATAGTTAGGAAGAAATCTAATTGAAGGCTCCTTAAAGGGGGTCGAACACATGTCGTAAGCAATATGTATACAGGCAATGGAGCAAAAGGGGCTTAACACAACTCACTACACATCCATGATGCAAATTAAATTAAACTTAATACTCTAGCAAAAATTACTATCAAAGAGTTGAAATTAAGGCAATCAAGTGAGCAAAATTTTACTAAAACTTAAAAAAATTTATGTTTACGACAAAGTGGAGAAGGAATGTAAAACGCGGCTCGTTGAATAATTTTTCAGCCTGTGAGCAGCTGGGACTAGTATATGTATATGCATTGGAAATGCACGAGTTAATAACAATAGCAAACCAAACTAAAAACTGAATTAACTGAAAAATATTGTTGGACTGTCAAGCTATTACAGAAAGACTTACTTGTTTCGGTGGATGAGAACGACAAATTTCCGTAAGTGCACGCTGCCTCTGCCGTGCGAAGCGATCTCTTTCTTCTCGTATCAAATCTTCATCATTAATATCTTCTAAGGATGGCAGATCATTGAATATACGGTCTTTCGGAGTAAAATTAACACAGACGTTAAGTGCATCTCCACCCAGAAGTTCCATTTCTTTCCGACGCTTCTGTACAACTGTTTGTATGGCGTCAGAAACTGAATCCGACTAAGAAAGAAAGAGGTCTAGGGTATATAATTCTCAGTAATGGAAAAAAAGTAATAACAAACAGCTACTTGGCAAGTAAAACTCACAGAATTCTTCGCTCTGTGTACACGACAAGCCAGTTTAATAACTTCTTCTTGAAGATTTCGAACTGTATTAATTTGAGGAACATCAAGAGATAAGGCATCCAGATTTCTAGACAATTGTGGCTCGTCTAAGACGGAGAGATCTAAGGACTTCGAAAGCACAGATGGAAGTGATTGTAGTGGTCGAGGTGAAAAGTCCTGATTATCAGATTCATCTTCTACACTTAGCTCCAGGCTATTTCGTGGGAAAGAATCGGCAAAATGGGGCCGATTCGATGCCGTTGAAATTGGAGTTTGAGAATGAAGATTAAACCTGACTTGTTTCGTTGTATTTCTATTCTCACCACCATCTACCAGAATTAATAATATTTTATTAAAATGCATTACAAAATGTATACAAAATTGAAAACGAAAAGCGAATTTACCACCGTCGGATAAGCAGGATGCATCAGAAATAAGTTCAATGCTCATTGATGTATTACAACGTTAAACTGAAGAACAAGTTTTTATAAAATACATTGACTAGTTAAAAATAGCAAAAAAATTTTTGTGTCGTGAAAAGTGTTAAAATGTTATAAATTGTCTAATCACAAAGTTAAACACCATAAAATAAACAGTGATATTATTTAATGGTATCGAGTCTGCTCTCTTAAATAAACCGCAAATGTAGTTTGTTGTCACGACAACCATAACATGTTAGAACCCGTAACAAAATAACTTAAAATATGTCCGTTAAAAAAATTAATAAGGATGCTTTTCAACTATGCTAAAATATTATTTATCTAAATGCCATACCACTTGTTTGTATTTTTAATAAGTCAAAAATATTGCTTGCTTTAAAATATTAGGGTTGAAAGGCACACTAAAATACAAAGTAGCCAATCATATCTTTCCTTCACATACACCAATCACAAGCCACTTCATGGAGAGAACCAATTACGGCAACCGAAGAAGGACCAACCAGCGGGACGCCATCTTGCAAGGAAGAGCAGAAAAGTCTGAACGAGCTAGCGCGGAGTCACGTGCTTCCCCCGGCCAAAGACCCATAGTCAACCAGTGTTCCCCCTATGGACACGCCAGACCTATTCGAATCATTCAGGGTAAGAAACCATACAAATGTAGACTTTAAATTCGGGGAACTGTCCAGTTTTAGAAGTTTCGATAGAGGCACGAGCACAAGTTTTTAGTGGATGCAGGATCAGTAATCTTCATTGTTAAACCAGGGACTATCCTATTTAGACTAAGTAATCAAATAGACCAAAAGCACACGATGGTAATGACCGGGTTGGACGGGGGCACGTGATCCTACGCTAGCTCGTTCAGGCCTTTCTGCTCCTCCTCGCGGATTGGCGTCCTGCTGGTTGACCCTTCTTCAGTCGCCGTAATTGGTCCTCTCCGTGAAGTGGATTGTGATTGGTGTACGTTAAAGAAAGATATGATTGGTTACTTCGTATTTTTAGTTTCGGTTTCACTGCCATTAATGGCGACGTTCAACGCGGTGTCTTTCTAGTTAGTCTAACTTCGCGCGTTCTTCCCTACATCTTAGAGGTAATTATTTTACCTAGATGGACTGCATAATTTCTTTTGTAAACGTAATGTTCAGTTCATAAAGACATGCCAACATTCTGTTTTATTTTTTTAGACACGATGTCAGTAGAGGACGCTGCTATTACCGAGAAGATTGCTAAGATCGAAACATTCGTCAATGAGAAATTGCGCAATGATTTAAAGTACAGTTATCTCGTTTAATAATAGTCGTTTTATAGACGCGTACTCGATGCCGGTGATGCGATATATGGCGACATTTCCGGTTATCTTGAACTGCAAAACCTTCTTGAGAAGTTTTCCGAAATGGACGTGAAAAGTGAAGGCGATGCTGATAAAGAAGGCATGGAAACGATGATTAGCATGGGGCTTAATTTTTACATGAAGGCGAATATGTAAGGAGCTTTATTCATCCCGATTAGGTTTTCATCAGTGCCTATATTTATTCACCATTTGTATTCTTTTCAGACCGTCGTTAGAAAAACTTTATGTGGATGTTGGATTAGGTTTTCATATTGAATTGACTCATAAAGAAGCTTTGGAATGCATTCGTCAACGTATAGGATTCCTAAATGGGAAAGCTGAAGTTTTCCGCAAAAAGGCATTCGAAATTCGCGCTCAAATCCGGGTTAGCCTGGAAACTCTCCGAATCCTACAAAAATTGGATGTTAAGACTAGACCTGACTATCGTGATCCTCTTCTTTAAGGAAATTTCAGTTTTTTAGAATGTCAGAATTTCCCCCAGGCACTTTGTTTATAGATTGCAACGTCTCATACTTTGATACATGTATCCTTGTTCTTATCGGCTTTTAAAGCTCTTCGTTTTGTACATTTGTTTATTTTCCTAAATATATTTCTCTGACGCGTACATTTGTACATTACCTTGAATTTCTCCTTTTATTAGATTAACAAAAACGGAATGAAATTATTTTGTTGCCCATCGTCGAATTTTCTTTTATCCTCTACGGGTTAACAAGAAATGACACGTCAGTATTTTAGACATAAAAGGGCGGGATTTATTTAAAAGATGTGTACATGATAATGGTAGACGGAACAACATGGTCATCTTTCTTTTTCTAATAATTCTGCTGCATCGATCTGAGTTCGTTTTGACGTTTTACCAGGTTCTACAAAACGTGAACATTTAGAGGAGATATTTATTCTAATTGCGGCAGGTCGATGTGTCTTACCTCTTTGATTCTGAAAACTTCACGAAGGGCCGAGTCTCGAGATACCTAGAAAAGAAAAAAGTGGTTGGAGGTGGGGAAAAGGTTACAATCGTTGCGGTACTCTCAGTTTTATCTATTTACGAGTTTCTCACCTCTTCCCTGCGTATTGCGCTTCTCTCAGATCTGTCTATACTACATTTGCACATTTCCAGACGCCTTTTTTCACCTGCTACACCCATTTACTTTACGTCCGTCTCCTCTCGAAATTGTTTTTGTTGAGCTTCGCAGAAACTTGATAAACTAGTTCTATTCTCTTTACACCACTCTCCTTAGTTAACCTGTTGTGAGGTTTCCTTTACTATCTGAGAGTTGTGTCTTAATATTATTCTTTGCTTCTTATCTGAAGTTATATAAATCTGTGTGAAGTGGACCCTTCAGCAATCATCTTTATGGGAGACGAACCACTTTATGGAGAATCAAATTTGGTTATCTCTATTTTGATCAGTACTGTAAATTGATAATTCCACAGTCTACTGGATTAAGTGTTTCGAAACACTCATCTCCGGCAGAATTGTGTTTAGAAGGTTCAATTGAGAAAAATTGTCTCATGCTATCTCTTGATTAATGTTATTCTCTAACGTGTATCCGTTACTTCTAACTTCTCCGCAACGCCATTGACGTACATGTCAGTACTGTTCATTCTAACCAATATAGTAACATATAGTCATTTAACAAACCAGATATGACCTTTACAGTTAAAATTCTACTACATTTTATTTTGGAGCATAAGACTATAATCTTTCAAATTACAGCGGAAGTCACAAGAAACTGTTCATCTGAAGTGTTATGTTTCTACGACAAGTGATTTTAATATCAAAACAATTAAATAGGTGACCAATGTGTAGTTGAATTGATTCAATACTAACGGACCAATAAGCGAGAAGGAGGGCGCTTAGCTGAACTTACAGCACAAACTGATAGACGATTTCAGACGAACAAAACTTGATAAGTACTAAGAAATGAGATTAGTTAATCGAGGATCAGCACAGTTAAATGGTAAAAGTTGGGGAGAATTAATCAGAAGAGAGGTCATGCACAATCTTCCCTCGAGTTATAACTTAATCCACTTAGATTGCTTTAGATGCTAGAAAACTCTACGTTTATTAATTAAACACAATTCATACAATCTCATTTTTAGAGGGCGATTTCTTCAGAAATAAAAAGAAAGCTATACCTGAGGGCATGTAAAATCAGGATCAGCAATAGCTGATAGGAAATCAGAAGTTGGATGATTAGGAGGAAAAGAAGGAGGATGAGGAGAGGTAGAAGATATTAAAGTAGATTCCGTTCGAACCACTGTTGGTGCATCTTTCTTAATTCGATTCTGGTTTCGGACTTCAATTGAACCACTGTTTGGTCTTCCAGCTAGAATGCCAATAAAGTTAGAAATTATGAACATCGTCAAAGGTTTATGAGAACACGAGATTATTTTTTTACTCACTTGGATTAGGAATGGTATAAGTGCTTCCGAATTGCGCTTTCTTTATCTTCTCAAGATCATTTAGTCTGCTTCTTGGCTGTGACGCCGGCTGAAAAGGACATCAGCTAGAATTTAAAATCTCAGCTACTGAAATATAGTTGAATAGCATTCATCATGCGCACCCGATTAGTCGGACAGAGTATCCGACTAACACTACGTGAAGAGTGTTGAGTGTTACTCTGCTGCTGTTTTCTGCTGTTTACAGCTGCTTTGCCAACGATTATCTCTTGAGCTTCCAATTCGGCTTTTCTATGGCGTTGGGCAAGTTTGATTTCTTGCTCTTCATTAAGACGACGTTCGCGTTCAATTTCAAGTCGAACTGCTTTTTCTGCAGCGGCATCAGCTTTAGCTTCTGCCTCACGCTCCTTCTGACGTCTCTCCTCACGTTCCCGCATCTGTTCAGCATAAGCCTCCTTCACAGATAATTAAAATAACACATGCTAATAGTATTTTGTAAGGAGACTACAATCAATATCGGATCAGAATTGCATGGTTAATATCTGAACCTACTTATCAATCTCATTAAGGTCAATTTCGATTTCATATGTATCCTCTATTGTATTAATGTTTGATTCGTAGAGAACTAGATAGTCGCTTCGTGGAGCTAAAATAAAGATTGGTCCTCTTGCATTGGTTTTAAATGCGTTCATTCTGCTGCTTAAGACATCCTTGCCATTAGGAGAGAAATGGCATATCAGTACAAAAAACAGCGTTTTATAAGTCTTCAATCTTTATCTCTAACACCATAAATCCCTATCTCAAGGGAATTCGGACGAAAACGGTGAAGTGCGAAGGTGCCAACTGCATGCGAGTGTTTGCCGAAAAGAAAGCGATGCTTTTGCCCTGTTTTCTGCTCAATGATTTACAAGGATTTCCAATGTCCAATTTCCAGTTGTTTTAAAATGATTAGAACGACGCATCTCATCCTTGGTGTTGATATTGGATTCATTACGAGCTTTTCAAAAGATCGTTTAAAAGGGCGGCAACATATAATCTTGATAAGAAATAAACAAAGCTCATAGCTACAGTGTTTACACTTTTTCCTAGGAATGGATGACTGCCGCAGTTTATCCATGAGTCGAACACGATCCTTAGGAAGACGCTGGCACAAATCATTCCAGACAGCTGATAATTATTTGGAGCTAAAATTACCATCAGTCCAGTGGTATTTTGATGTCCCAATAACAAAAAGCATAAGAAGGCAAACTGTGTTTTCATACAATGTCTTTGTTTGATTAATAAAATGTCTTGGGTTAATTGCATTCTGGCCTAACCTTATCTCTATCTGTAGCCTAACGACATTCAGTGGAAAGATATATCATAGCGACAGATTTCCTAGCATTTCGGTAGCATAGAAGAGATATACTTTGCAAAAGCTCTTCGAGCCAAGAAGAGAAAAATTGACTATCCCGATTCTCATGGACCAAATCTCCCTTCCTTTTCCCAAAACTATTTCTTCTCCGTTGTTGTTATGCATCCGCTTGTCCGATTATTATACTATATACTATCCTTATTAATAAACGAACACATACTTCTATAAACTAGCTGCATATTATAGAATGCTACCTTTAATTCCTGTTGTTGCTGTCGTTTGGTAGCCGAGTCCGATTCTTGTCGTCCCATTAAGTCAGCTAGACCACGCCCCCTGCCATAACCAGTTGATTTGACCTCAACATAAGCAGATCTAGTCAAAGAGGAATCAATTTCTTGACCGCCTCGAGATGGAGCAGAATCCAATGCCAGATTTTTGAGGCGTTCACGTTCTCGTGCAATACGCCGCTCCTCAATCTGCTGGTCAAGGTCGGCTAGCCATTGCCGTCTCTTTTGCTCCTAACAACGGGCAAGACACACAATGGTACTTGAGAGGAATGTGCAAAATTTCAAAAGGATTATATCTACTTGGAAATCTTCTAATATTCACTGAATTACATAATCATTCATTTACTCAATTTAAATAAAAAGTCATATCCGAGACACAATTTGAATATGGGTTATGGTTTTCAAAACAAGATTTATTGAGGGGAGCAGAAAGGCAAATTGGGAGAGGTGAAACCCAAATTTTTACAGATCTCTAGTTGCAGTTGGGCCTCCTTGCCCTTAAAGACCCTACTCCTTGAAAATTTGAGGACGTTCGATGAAAGTGGGTGAAATTTGTAGTGGACGCCTATTTTCAAGGACAGAAGTTTAAATTCGTCTGATTGCATAAGAAAGCGCAAACAATTTTGACAAGGAAAAATAAACTTTCAAAATAAAGTTTACTGAAGGGAATAATTAAATTTAGAGATTTTGAACCTAAAATCAAAGACTTGCATGTATCCGGAATTGTGATTGCTCTTAATAACCTTCATGCATAGAGAAATTTGAAAACATTTTACCTGCTCAGTGTCTGTTTGAAAAAGCGATTGGATGATAATAGTTTTCAAAAGCATCTATTTGAATGCACATAATCCAAGAATACTTGCTCTGGTAACTGAAGAAAGAACAAATCTGACTAAATTAGTTGACGACTCAACTTTTGTCTATAGAGTTTGAAAACTAGTCATTTTATAAACTTAACAAATTCGAAATACACAAATTTCTGATCTAAAAGATGAATATGAAGGGACCAAATTTCTTGTCAAAATGAATCATTAATCATTTTTGATTCTTTGTTCAAAGTAGTATCCTTCGCAAGTTAACACGCAGAAAAGTGTAAAGTTACCTTATTTGAGCGTGTATGCATTATATAGTTTTAAGCAAAGATAAATTGAAATATCAGCGGATAAATGATTATTTACGCTCATGCTCTCAGGTAAAGTAAATTTTATTTTTGTATGTGTAGTATTAATATGCTCTATTAAAAGGATTTTTACTTATTTGATCTGCTTTTTCCCGGTTGTAAGAAAATACAAATCAAGGCAACATGACCAATCATGCCAATTAAATCTCATGATCAACAAGCTCCGAATACTGTGAACAGTGAATTTCAATATCACGATAATATATAGCGAACTATATTCCTTACGAAAAAATGGATAACTCAATGTTTGCTGAATTCAAGTAAAGTAGGATTTTTGATGCTCTGACTTCATTCCTTACCCCTAATTATCCCTCTCTTGTTTCCTATTTTATTGGACTCATTTGTTGTTCCCTTTATTTAGAAACTTCCCGATGATCAAAACTTTTTTGGATAACCACTTGCAATAAAAATTCATTGTATCTTGAGGTTTCCTTAATGATATTTTACATTAGTGCAAGTATTCATTGCTAGGAAAGTGGGGAAACCTTGAAGTTAGGATGTTAGAAGAAATGATAATTATTTACCCCCGTTCCCAATATTTCTTCTATGAACAAAAATGTATTTTCTTTCTTTATTT